>JBBMEF010000002.1:6398981-6411057 GCA_037832685.1 Sicyos baderoa | reverse complement strand
TCGGGAAATACCATCTTGAACTAAATCATAATCCAAATTTGTGGACCGAAAGACCCGCTTTGGCTTACTTTTTGCTAAGGTCGGATCTGAACTTTGGGATTAAATACCCGCTTAAGCTTATGCCCGCTTGGGTGGGGTCCACACATTCGGGGACCAATAACCCACATGAAACTCTGATACCATATTAGAGAATATGGAGTTCCACCTCAAAACCAATTGATTATGAGGGGAGTATTTCATACCACAAAGTGAGTATTTCCAACAATTGAAACCTCCATCTTTCTTATCCCACCTCAAACATTGTCGAACTCAAACAAAACAATAACAAAAATGAAGTAATTTCAGTGAATTTGTGGACAATTATTTTAGTTGACATTTCAATGATGTCAAATCACAAGCACTTGGATGATAGACCCTAATAATACTTGATTCAATGATTTTTTTATTTTATTTAAAAAGCTTCAATGTTAAGTGGAGGTTGAAGATAAGACATTATAGAAATTTTAAAAGAGCTAGAAATATTCTAATTAACCTGAATTTAAAGAAAAAAGAAGAAGAAATATTCTAACCTTAATTAACTTCTAAGATGAAATAGTCACGAGAAAAAGGAGCAACATTCTATATAAAACATGCAAATATGTAATAGAGGGAGGATGTGCATTTAAAAATGTTAAATTAATAGTATGAAATTCTGAATCTCTAAAAACATCTCAAATTTATTTATAGGATTCATTGATCGATCAAAAGAATTTTTGAAAATCAATAAATTATTAAATTCAAATAATGACGACCATCTATTTAAAATTTAATTTTATATAAATATTTTTAACATTTAAATATTATAAGGTTTGATGATATCGACATGACATCGCTAAATACTCCTCGTTTGATAGTTTAGACATAAACCTAAATAAATCTAAGTTGTAATGAATATGTTTTCAAGTACATGACCAAGACACATGTCAACCGGTAGAGGAACTGGAACTTTTTTGTAAAATATATATATTTTAGTTTAACCATATTGAAAATGAAGAAATTTTAATTTAGATATATTTTTAATTGTTAAATATCATATATTACATATCACTTAAGTTATATTATATGATTTAAAAAAAAAAAAAGAAAAATTAGATGAATAATTTAAATTAGAGAAATTTACCCTTTATAACATATTTTGGCTCTTCATTACACTTGTAACATATTTTTAAAAACAGTTCATTTATAATATATTTTGCACAAAAATTTTATTTTATAAATAATACTTCAATCTGTTCAATGGATTGATTTCAATTATTTTTGTGTTTTAAATATATAAGTTTGAAAATTATGTTAGTATTAAATAAATAGTTGGAGAGTCACTTGAATGATCAATTTTACAAGATTCATGAATGAGATATGTCTATGGTATATATTCTAGAACCTAATGCTCATAATTATAGCTATTTTTAATTATAGTCAGAGATAAATTCATATTCAATTATATAAATCACCACTTTGCCATTTTTAGCCGAAATATGAGTCAATTTGGTGAGAGTAGAAGGATTGTCATTATCTAGCTTTAATCTAAAATATTAATTACTTCTTTTTAAAAAGTTTATAGAACATTTTATATCTAGTTGTAGAGTATCTTCAATACTATCTTCAAATAAACCTTTATTGGATATTTGACTTACAACTTTAACGAAACTTGAATTTATTAACTTGGAATCCAACCTTAATAAAGAAAAAAACATGAATTTATTAACTTGGAATTAAAAATGGTTAAGGTTAGAAATGTCCATCAGGTGGAGTGGGTTTGAGAATAACTTCTCTATTCTCGTCTCTGCTACCAAATGCAATTTCCGTTATCATGAAAATTTTGTTTAATTTGCAAACTAAACAAAAATTTCATCATTTTCTTTTTAGTATTTTGTTGTACAAAATTAAGTTTACCTCAATTATTTTTATTTTTATTTTTGTTTATTATATATATATATATATATATATACTTAGTTTACATTCATTAGAAAGTTAAGAATTGAACTTATAATCTCACATTATTAAGGCAGTTATGTGTTATGCCCGTTTGACAATTATTTTATTTTTTGTTTTTTGTGTTTGGAACTTAAGCCTATAACAATTATTTTATTAATAATTGTAAAAAAGTAAAATTAAAAAAAAAAAATAGCTTTTAAAAGTTGATTAGTATTTATCTATTTTCTTGAAAAAAGATAGATACATTATAGAAAGTGTTAATTTATTATGAAATTAACAATATAATTATGTCTTTTATTCTAAAGATCATCATCAATTTATTCAAAAGAAAATTAGAAGTCAATTCATCACGATTCATAAAAAATGATTTACTTCCTTAAATCTAACGCTTGTGTTAAAATAAATCAAATATTTCAAAGATGCATATTTGGGGAATATTAAAAAGAAAAATCCCTTCCAATTCATGTTCCCACCAATCCAATTCTTGAGCCTAAATAACACATTTTACACTCAACCTACCCACACCCTCCTTTGCGTTACTATCGCTACAACTTTTTATTTATTTTTTATTTTTTAAAATTATAACAATTGGGTGGAAGAAACTCGAATCTAAGATCTCTTAATCATTAAGTATACATTGCTGCCGCTTGAGCTCCAACTTTTTATCTAGAGCTTATTAAAAATATAAAACCGAATCAAACTTCCATTAAAACAAAAAATAAAGCTTAAAAACACACTTCTAATAGGAATGACCCAAGCCTTGATCCTATTCATACAAACTGGTAAAACGAATAAATTTTATACAACTGGTATATGAATTTAAAATTTATACATAAATTGTTTAAATAAAGACGAAATTGAAATTTCCAATGTGAATTTAGATGAGTTCTTTGGGATTTGAATTACACAATTTCAAAATATTTTAATATTCACATGAGTTTAGTATGTTACTAAATCAATGATTAATTTAGTATAATCATTTAAATATTAAACGATAACAGTATATTAAATACAAAATCTCAACCACATGCATCCACATGACCACATATCTAAGGACCCTATTCTTGCTAACCAAATACTATGGTCCAATATGTTAAATTAAGTTGGGTTTGGATGAGGTTTTGATGAGAAATTAGTTTGAGAAGTTATTTTGATTAGTTAAAAATTGAGAATTGTAGTAAAATAGTTCATTTAGATATGATTTGTTTTTTTTTATAAAAATTAGAGTAAAAAATTTATTTAAATTAGATTTAAAATAAGTGTTATTTTAAGTATAGTTAAAAAAAGAATGATTAAAAATGAGTTATTTTGAACGATTAGAAATGAAGAATTATTAAAAAAAAAAAAAATGAAGAATTATTTTGAGTAGTTATAAATGTAATTATAAATGAAAAATTATTTTTAATAGTAAAAATGAGGAACTATTTTGAATTGATACGAAAAATCGTTTGAGTGTAATTTATCAAAGAAGAGTTAATAAATTCTCAATCTAAATCTTCCTTAACTATAACAAACCAGCTCCCAAACAATTTTATGTAATTTCAATTTTTCTTTTTTACTTATATGACAATTGAAGGATGAAGAATCGAATAACTTTTGGTTATTAGGAATATTATAATGTTGTGTAGTTTACCTTTCTCGTCCCCTACCTTAGTCCTTTGCTGGCTTGAATTAATTCCATCTCTTTTTTTCTTTGTTTGCGAGAGTGACTCAGAGGACGATCCACCGGTAGACCTAGACTTGAACGGATAGAATCGTACTACCGCAGCCGATGCCGTTCCTTTACACCCGAGATGCTCACAACGTCAATTAGTGCTTCTGCCGCTGCCATAAAAAATGCTACTGAGACTAATACTGTTAATACTACCGAGCTCCACGATAGATAAGGAATGCTGCCAATACCGGAGCAGCTTACCGTCTTTTGATGTTGGTATATGTAATTTCAATTAAGCTGCATAGTACTGCCTTTTGTTGTTGCCATATGTAATTTCAATTAATTAAGTTTATTTGCTATTTCTTATTTAAAAAAAAAAAAAAAAACAGAAACATTTTTGAATTGTTCAAAATGACTAGAATCTCAAGAAACTTTCTAAATCGTGGGTAGACCAGCTTATTACCAATATAAAAAACTAAAATGGTCATGATTTCACAACTTATTTATTATTTATTTTATGTTTAGACATAGGAACACTTCAAGTATATTTCTATGAAAATTCAAAACATTCATTTAATTTTCAGCCCACTTATCTTTAAAGGTAGTTAGACCTACTTTACCCTCTCACGTGGAAAAATTATTTTCTTTCTGTTGACTTTTTTTATTATTTTAATCCAAATATTTTTTAGTATATCTAAACAACCATCCTGAATTAATCTAACTATTAAGTATTTGAAAAGTTAAAGGATTATCAAAAAAATATTATTAATATCAATAACTATGATTACTAGTTTATTTTTTTTTTAAATCCATCATATTTATAATTATTTTTATATTAAAAAAATATTGTTCTCAAGTAATTGAAAGTCAAGTATCGATTCTTCAAACTGAATGCGTGACGAGAATGTGTTAAACGGGATAACTACAAAATAATGAAACCATCACGTTGTCGACTCATTTGATAAAATATATAAATGAATTTAGTAACAACACAACCAAATAAGGGATAAATTATACCTATAACATATTTTTAATTCATTTAAACATATAACTTATACTCAATATATATATGAATCATATGATACATAAGAGTGTAAGATTTTAAATTACTACCGATCTTGTAATTATAACATCCTTTCCTACATTTGTTTTATTTAATATAACTCAAAACAAATGAAATAATATAACAAACAACCAATGACAATTGAAAATCACTAGAGAATTTTCCAATCCAAAAAAGAAAAATAAGAAATTCAAAGCTTTAACCTAAACTTACAATTACTAGCTTTAATACTAATAGCATTATTGGCAGTCAAACTATCAACAACCAACAAGCAGCTTCCCAAAATTTTAACTTTCTTAAGCTTCAACGTTCCTAATTTGACGGCCACGGGCGCGGCCGCCCTGAGCTGCAGCGGGATGCGGCCGCTCCGCTGCTGCTCCGCCAACGCCGACATCAATGTGGTTCCGTACACTGTCCTTCCGGTCAAATCTACGTTGAGCGCCGTCTTGTTCCGGTGGCCGTGGTAGAAGGCCGGCAGCGACCCCTCACAAAGCTTGTTATCCGTGTACCAAACGCTCAAAACTCCTCCTTTCTCGTAGTATATTCCGATCTTTTCGTTCGGATTATATGTCGTGATTTTCACGTCGAACCTATTAACACAACATGGATAAATTAAACTAGATACCGATCGTGAAATCAAAATTGGAAAATAAGAGGTCTAATGAAATAAAATTTGAGTCGTTTTTTCTTTAATTTTTATTTGTCATAATCACAGATTTGATCCTGAAAATAAGTATAAATATCAATATCCAGATTGAACCGGAACGCTGGTGTTGAACTAGTTTACAACCAAACAATGAAACAATTGTAACACAGACCTATTTGATATTTAACTAAAATAGAACTAACTCAAAGGTACGTCAACAAAATAATATTTTAGGAATAAAATAATCAACTAACCTACTTCAAGACGTAACGTTTTTATTATACGATCTAAAGATTAGTGGTTTAAATCTATCATCCACCTTTTGTAAAATAATAATAATTATTATTATTATTTTCATTTCTAAAGATCATCTCACACTCCATATTTCTTAAACTTTAATAAAAATAAAAAGATTAAAGCTAAGGAATGATCTAACATGATCTCACAATTACAAACAAACGAACTCACACGAAATGGAGAGCATTAAAAATATGAATAATGCAACATTAAATTTACTCAAACCCTATGATCAATTTAAGCTTTACTAGCTATATGATTGAATATAGTGATCAATTAAACAAACCTGGCATAGAGCGACATGTCAAAGTTAAGTCGAAGATCGCTGATGTTCAAGGAGTCGACCGAGTACGTCGGAATCTTAGGCTTGAAAACAAGATACAAGATTCCGACAACAGCTCCGACCACGACCACTAGAAGAACAATAATACATAATGTCCAACAAAAACATCTGCAAAGACATGATGACGACCTTATCTTCTTTGAAGGATGACCCTTTTCGGGCACCGATGACGATGGAAGAGTTAGCGGTGGCGCTGAGGATCGTGGCAGAGGCAGTGACGGTTCGATATCGGTAATAGGGTGGATTCTTTGATGGTGATCTGCAAGTGCCATTGGAAGAACTTGAAGAGAAAGGTTTTTGATATGAAATAGGTATTTTAGATATATAATATATGAAGTGTTTGAAAAAACAAATGGCTCATTTACTTTCTCACCAAACTATGCCTTATAAGAAAGCTAAATGGGAGAGGGTAGTTGAGCTAAGTTATACTTACCCACTCATTAAAATGATTTTTTTTAGTTTAAAAATTGTATTCAAATATTTGAACTTGTAGGATAGTTTGATTATTATAAATACTTTGGGATTGTTTAAAATAGTTTCATGGTATGATGTTATGAACTAGGTTGGAAATTCACACATGAAAGACTCATGATATTTATAAAATAGATATTGGACTATTTCTCTCATCATCAATTAATTTTGATATGAAATTAATCTCATACTATTTAATATCTTATCGGGGTTCATAAACTAAAATGGTTATACATCCAACAAAAATGAAATTGAAATCCAATATAAAATCAATGAAGCCAAAAGTATTGAAAATTTTACTTTGAAAAGATGGAAAGACCTTTTGATTTTTTTTTTAATCATTTATATATTTTTATTTAAGTATTGGTTTGTGTTTGTTCTTATTTTATCTTATAAGTGAAGCCTTTTAGCAATTTTTTATTCAACCAATCTCATATGTAAGTTCATACAAATGCCCACTATAACTATAACTATTCCCTTAGAAAAACATGTCAATTATTATATTTATCGATCAAATTAGCAAATTTAAAAACTATTTTAACGTAAATAAGAGAGTATTTAAAATTAAAAAAACAAACAATAAAAATATTATGTAGGAAGGTTCATATAAACTATCATAAGATAGCTTAATTAGTCAAAGATGATCTTGAGGAGCATAAGATGATGCATTCAAACCCCATAGTGACTACCTACGTTAACATAGAACATAATAATTTTAGTCCTCAATCAAAAACACAATTTGGAAAAATGTCGTATTTGGGAAAATTATTCTTTTTCATTTTCAGTGGGTTATCAAAGAGAAGTATGTTGGGTAGGCCCAAACCTTGAAAATCATTTTTTAGTAACTTAAAAGGCCCAATTTCAGAAATTGCATGTCATCATTATTTTATTTTATTTGCTTATTTTTAAAAAGTTAGGCATAGCATAAGCACAAGCACGTGCTATGTGAGAAAAAGAATATTCTCCTTATCATTACAGAAATTAAATACGATTAAATTGTATTTTTATCTAATCTAAACAATATTTCATCTTGGTAAATTTAAATAAACTTAAACTTAGAAAATTATTGGCCAAACACATGTTTAATTATTATAATAACAACACTTGAAATCAATCCCCCACTCATCAACCATTAAGTTAGAGTGATTTGTGGGCAATTCCTTTGAATTAACTACTCCTCAATATGTTGCTCTTGATGTCATTAATGAGTGTGTTAAATATTCAAAAAAAGAAGAAAAATAAATCAAAGTATAAAATGAATGGCCTTTGATATCTATCTTCTCATTGAAGAAAACATGACTATGCAATGAGAGTGGGATGTGAAAAGGTAATAATACATATATTAATTCTTGCTTGTTCATAATAAGACATGATGCATTTTTGCCCTTTGTTGCATGTTTCTACAACTACCAAACATCAAAGAGTTTAACTAACCCTCCAAGCAATTCCATAGTCTTCAATCTCTCCACTATAATTTTGAGAGAAATTATCCACCATAATTTGCTACTTTAATCATTTATCTTATAGTTGAAAAAGTATGGCACGATTTTTTTAGCTATAATATTGAGATTTTTTTTTTTTTTTTTTTTTTTTTTTTTTTTTTTTTTTTTTTACAAAAATATTGAGAAATGTTAAATAAACATAGTTTAATAGATAAGACAATATATGTCTACAAGACAATAATTCAAAAATAAATTAATAAATTAATTAAAAAGAAGTCAATATATCCGAGTGGTTAAGGAGACAAACTCAAAATCTGTTGGGCTCTACCTGCACAGGTTCAAATCCTGTTATTAACGATATTTTAATGCTTTGATCATCCTCAACATTAATATAATTATTAATTACATGATCTCTTGATTACGATCTCTTAATTTCACAAAATATTATAAAAAAAAGAGTAAAAATTACAAAAATATTCATGACCTTCAATTAATGAGACAAATCAAATATTTAAACCAATCAAGGAGATTTATCGATCTCGCCAATGGAGACAAGAATGTATAAAAAGGAAGAAGCAAATAGAAGAATATGATATCAAGCATTGCTTCTATTATAAACTTGGAATTGTGCTCTCTACTTGTTTTTTATGGGGTTGCGTAAAGCTTGGTTGTGATAGCTTTAGGCATTCATACATTTTTTGAATCTAAGTAAGCAAAAATGATTTATAATAGATTAAAGTACCATTTAGTATGAAATTTATTTCATTCTTTTGTAATTCATTAAATCTATATAGTGAGAATTTTTGTAATGCAAAAATGTATCAAATGGTCAAAATTGCTAAAAAAAATTCAAGTTTAAAGCTTTGCAACACTTATCTAAATTTAAGGTACAATTCTATGAAGTTGAAAACTTTGGATTCAAAACAATATAATTTGCTAAATTTAGAGGTAATATTTAATTAGTTGAATGATTAAAAAGGGCCCAATCATTTTTTTCTTTTTTAGTACAAATTGGGAGAAGAGTGATTACAATACCGATTTCAGGAATTGAACTCATGATTCTGGGATGAAAATTGATTAAGACCAAATCAGATAACTAATCGGTCATCAACCTATTCAGTACCTAATTATTTGGTACTGTGATAGGCCAAATGATGACAAGTGAAGTTAAAATATAAATTTGATTTATGTATTTTGAGTTATTCCATTTTTATCCATACTCTCAAGCACTTGGCGGGAGGTTTTTGGACATTTTGCGTCATTCGGTCAAAATCCTCTTTCTTAATTGTAAAGGACGGTTCAATAATTTTATTGTTAGGTGACAATTCAGTTTAACACTATATGGTCACAAGTTCTATTTCAAGAATCGATATTATACTCTCATTAAATTGAGAGTAGTATCTAGACTTTGTGAATCCATTCTTTCAATTTCTATTAAAAATAATGATCATAATATTTTTCTTATAGAGTTAATTTAACCTTTGTACTTTGTAGCATGTACTACTTTTTTTATTTATATTTTTAAGTGTAAAAGTCAACTTAACACGTAACTCGACTATACAAATCGAGAAAAATAGTTTCATATATAAAAAATAATTAATAAATTAATTTTTAATTATATGGTCATCCTAAATAGTGAACTCATCTATTTTTAACTTTTTTTAAAAGTATTAATCTATAATAACCTAATGGTTAAGAAGATCTTGCTATGCTTAAAAATTAATGAGTTCAGTCAATGTTGACTATGTGAATAGTGATTAATTGTAATATTGGTAGAAGTGCTTGCCATTTGTACAGCTCAAAGTCAAACAATCCTCTCTATATATATATATATATTTATTTGAAACACCTATATATAAATACATTTTAAATATTAGAATATGTATACATTAATTATGTTACGTAGTTTTTTTAAACTATTTTTTATATATATAGTTCAGGGTAGTTTTTATTTATTTTTATTTTTTTAAAAGTTAAGTTCAGAGGTGGTCAATTTCACATTGAATTCCTATTACTTTTTGAAAGGAAAATCATCAACAACCTTCCTTTTTATTCCGGAAAAGAATTATTTTTTATCAGTAATTCCGGATTCTTTTTTTTTTTAGGAAATTCCGGATAATTATTAGACCAAGTCTTAGATGGAAAACATGATTCACATACATGTATAAAAGCATATATAGTCAACTCATATTCAATAATTACCATATATCATCACAGTAAAAAGAAGAAAATGACATAATTAATTGAGCAAGATAATTAATGTAGGGAGTTTATTTATTAAAAAAATCACTTTTTAATCTATATTAGAATTAATCTCATTTTACTTTATAAATTTTCAAATGTTAAAATTTTAATTATTGTACCTTTAAAATTAATTTTATGACAAATTTAAAGTTAAATATAATCAACATTAATAATAATAATTTCAATACAAGAAATAACAAAATGCCAATCATAAATTTAAAATTTGTAGATGAATGAAACAAATTACACCGCCAAAATGATAATTTAACATATAATTATTCTAAAGATGTGTACATTAGTAAACATTTAAAATGTAATTTTAAAAACCATTTAAAATGTGTAATCAAATAAACCTTCAATAATAAAAAGGTACTAAAAAAAATAAAGCTTCAATAATCTCTTGAAACTCATGAGGATCATATGGAGGGGGTTGCAAGTTGTTAAGAAGTTGTTTTTTTTTATACAACAATATTAATAGAGGGGAGATTCGAACCTATAACCTCATAGTTACTCGGTTGTATATAAGAATTAAGATGCTAGTAAAGCTGGTATGTTACTTTTGGCTTGTTAACAAGTTGTTGAACCATATGTACCTTAGCATAAAAAAAATATATTATTTTTAATGATGTGTGTGGCCAAATCTCATCACATTTTTTCACATATTATTTATAAAGTTTTATATTTTGAGAAAATTATTTATAATAAACTTTATTTCATTATTTTCCTTGTCAAAACTTATCTTCAATTCTATTCTCCAAAAAAATATATATCACAGTAAATATTCTAACTTGTCCAACTCCTTAACTGTGTTTTTATGCCTAAATTGCTGGCTTTTTTCAAAACCCTAACTTTCTTTTGTAGAAGTTTAATATTAGTATTATGTAATTATTAGGATATTTTATATTTATTTTATTGTTATTTATGTTCTTTTTCAATATGTAAACCTAATAGGCCTTTAGGTTTATATTAGGGTTTTGTAGTTCTATTTAGGGGTGCACAAAAACCCAACAATCCGAAAAACTCGAACCAATCCAACCCAATTTGACGGGTTAGGTTGGGTTGAATACATAAATGAGTTGGGTTGAGTTCAAAATCATGAAATTTTTATGGGTTGGGCTGGGTCAAGGGTTGACCTAAAATCAACCCAACTCGACCAACCCAAATTTATCATTTAGTTTAAAAAATATATTTTTTACCTATAACATAATTATTATATTATTTAATTATTTATATTATATGTATATGTATATTTATTTTATTTTATTTTATTTAATTATTATTATTATTATTGTTATATTTTTTAACATTTTTTAAACTTTCAACCTATTGATGAGGTTTTTTGTTAGGTAAACTTGAGTTTCGCATTTGCAATAAGGATCTACTTATGTTAATGTTCGTTTTACGTTTCTAGAAATTGATAAAGGGTTGGGTTGAGTTTGGTTGAGTAGGAGAATTGACCAACCCGAATTTTTGGGTTAGGTTGAAAATCACCCCAATTCAACCAAACTCAACCCATGCTCACACCTAGTTCTACTATATATATTGTTCTTTAGGGTTTCATTGTATTGAATGTGAGGAACAATGTAGCCTCCACCAAACTCTATCTTTTTTTCCTTGATGAATATTTCTTATCTTCATCAATGACTTCTCTATTCTCTAAACACTATCTTTTCATTGCAATTTATTAATGATGGAAATTAATTTATTCAAATCAAGTTTGCTCGTTTTTTTTTCTTCCAAAAGTTAGGTATATATATTACATTGGAAAAAGACCTCTCAATCGAGACCAATAAAGGAAAAAAAGTAAAAAAAGCAAGAAAAGTATGTTGGGAAAAACCTTCCCTAATTAACGCAGGAATAAGCATAAAATAAATGAGAAATTAAAGGAAATAACAAAATAGAAAGACACAAGAATTTACGTGGAAAAACTCCAAAACTGGAG
>JBBMEF010000002.1:6363957-6398881 GCA_037832685.1 Sicyos baderoa | reverse complement strand
TACAGAACGCTATAAATAAATCCCTAAGCGACGACGAGACGATACCACAATCCTAGTAATTTAAATAGAGAAAACAAATTATTAAACAATGGAAAAAGTATTAGAGCAGCCCCCAAACGAGCCCCCAAACAGCGGCTAAACAACACGGCGAGATGGCTAAGAATCATACCCGAAACGGCACGAAGAAACACCCAAAAACAGCCCCGAAATAGCACTGAACAGCAGTCAAGACGACGAATAATCAAAGCTGGAAAAACAGTAAAACAACAGCGAAACAGTGGCGTTAACCCCTCAAGACAGCAGCGATATAGCTAGCAAAGGAAAATGGTGCAAGCATGAGGTTACCTCGGCGGCACGGCTCGACGGGGGTGCCGGAAACACGCTCTACAGCTCTGAAACCTAGCGCAAAATCAGCGATGTGCAGAAGCACAGCAGCGCCGACAAGAAACGGACAGGGACGGCGCTGGCGGGCTGGGACGGCGCTGGCGGCTGACCTGCTTGCTGACGCGATCGACGCTCTCCTCCTCTCGGCAACAACGGCGCGGACGATCAGCAAGGAACCCCTACTCGCTCGACACCCACGCGACAGCCACCTTAAGAATGAACCAGCAGCGAGAGGAATACCGAAAACACACCAAGTGCGTGAGCAAGAAGAAGAAGCAAAGGCTGGACGGAAATCGAAGCAAAACGCAAAAGCTTACCTCGAGCCAACGACGGAAACAACCCGGACGAAGAATCTCTCACGAACTCCAAGCTACAAGGGCTGGCGGCAATAGGGAACAATAGAGAGGATTTTGATTGGAGGCTAGGGCTTCCTTTTGGTGTGGGAGTGAGAGCCAAGAATAAAATAAAATAAAAGATTTTATTTTCTTTAAAACCCAATTAAAATCTCCTTCCTTTTTCCTTCATTTAAAACTCAATTAAATCAATTAATTCTCCTTTAAAAATCCCACCAAGAGAGCATGGGTTCAAATCCCCTCTTGGTCATTTTATTTAAATGCCATTTAATCTCAAGCTTCCCAATACAAATTGAAATTCGATTTAACCCATAAAATAAATCAACCTTATTTTATTTAAAAGAGATTCCAAATAAATATTAATTAAATCGGCCCCATTCATTAAATAAGGATTTAATTAATTACGAAATACAAGGCTAATAACGAACCGGAAACGCGGGTCGTTACAATAGCCTTCTTCTTTTTTTTTGTGAAATATTTTTTTTATAAAAAATTATAATTAAAACAAAAAATTGATACCTAGAATAAAATCTTTTTATTATTTTTGTATGAATTAAAATCCATCATTATTTATATGGTTTTAGGAATAAATGAATGAATAAAATATCTTACCTGTTTTCTATAAGAGAAAAAATCTTCTACACATGGATCTGTAGAGGAGTCCTATATCTTTCCTATGTGATACAAATTTATACTATAATTAAATATATTAAAAAAATAAAATTATTTGTATGACAATAAAGAGTGGCACATAGGAAAAATATAGGACTCATCTATATTTATGTGATTTTTGGCTATAATTCAATCATACAAATTTATTTGGTAAGGTCATGCTTGCAATTCCTAGATCACATTTTTTTGTCAGTAAATTTTGGCTAGACCATTATTTATAAGGTTTTATGATTCTTCATTTTTTATTTTTATTTATTGAGAGTTTTATAGGTGTTTGGATAAGGTTTGAATGATGAGTTAGTTTGACTACTTAAATTTTGAGAATAACAACAAAAAAAAAAAATTGTTATATTTTGAGTAGTTTAAAAAAGAATGGTTAAAAATGAGAAATTATTTTTATTAATAAAAATAAAAAATTTAATTTAATTAAATCGGCGCCACAATTCCATAAGAGTAGATTAATCCGAGCGCCAAGGCGAGACCAAACACCATTAATCAAGGGTGATTATTTCGTCCCCTCCTAAATCATCTTTTTGACGGTTTACTTTCTCTCTCCTCTTTCTCTCTCTCTCTCTTCTTTTTCCCTCCATAAATACCAACTCACAATTCTTCCAAATCTTCACATTCAAATTCCTCCCTTCACTTCCACTTCTCTTAACCCTAGCCATGGCCGCCGTCTCCATTTCTCTTCTCCTCATTCTCCTCTCGCCGCTCGCCGCCGTCCACGCTAGGATCCCTGGAGTCTACTCCGCCGGCCAGTGGGAGAACGCTCATGCCACCTTTTATGGCGGCAGCGACGCCTCTGGAACCATGGGTATATGCTGTTTCTTCTTTCTTGCCTTTTCTTAGTCTTAATTAGCCGCATTGTTTCCTCGATTCTAAGGAAATCTCTCATGTTCTTGTTTGTTTATTTTCTCTGTTTTCACTCGATTTTCCTCTGAAAATGTTGCTAGCTAGTTGTGATTCTGTGATTGATCGTCGTTTGAACTGTTTCAGAGATAATTTCGTGCGTTTTGATTCGAATTTTGTGTTTGCTTTTTCTGAAATACCTAGATGTGATTTCTTGATGGTTATATGAATTTGTCGAGAGAGAATCGTGCAAAGATGATTTGAGGATGATCGTTTGAATTTATTGAGAGAGATTTGTGTGTATTTGACTAGAATCTTGCTGTCGTTTGTGCTTTTTTCAATCGGACTTTCTCTGAGAAACCTAGATCTAATTTGTGGATGATCAATGAATTTATGAATTAATCGAGAGAAAATTGAGTGTGTTAAGCTCAAATGCCGTTGTTGTGTGCTTTTTTTTTCCATCGATCGGACTTTCTCTGAGAAACCTAGCTAGTAGTGAATGATAATATGAATCGATTGATTCTATTTGAGAAACCTAGCTATGAACGATTGGTTGAATTGATTTGCGGGAGAATTGTGCATTTGATTGATTCAGGAGGTGCTTGTGGTTACGGAAACTTGTACAGCCAAGGCTATGGAGTAAACACGGCCGCGTTGAGCACTGCTCTGTTCAACAACGGTTTAAGCTGCGGAGCTTGCTTCGAGCTCAAGTGCGCTGACGATCCGCAGTGGTGCCATTCCGGCAGCCCGTCCATTTTGATCACCGCAACGAACTTTTGCCCTCCGAACTTCGCCCAACCGAGTGACAATGGAGGCTGGTGCAACCCTCCCCGTCCTCACTTCGACCTTGCCATGCCTATGTTCCTTAAGATCGCCGAGTACAGAGCCGGAATCGTTCCAGTATCCTATCGTAGGTAAATAAAAAAACTCACTCTAATTTTTCTGTAGACAAGCCAGAGGATTTAGCTTCATGTTTTCCATTAAAAAGTAATTTTGAATAGTTAAAAATTGACAATTGTAATCAAAAATCCATTTGAATGTGTTTTTTGTGTAGAGGAGTTAGAGTCAAAACCTCGATGTAGATTTAAAATGAGTAGTTATTTTGAGTAGTTAAAAAATTAATTATAAAAATGAGTTATTTTGATTGAGTAGTTATATGGTTATAAATGAGGAGGTTAGTAAAAATTCATTTGAAAATAAGTTTTCGAGAAGGATTTGTCTAATTTCTAGTTAAATACGACAAACAAACAGCCCCCATCGTTTAATTATAGTAGATGGCGTGTGAGAAATCAAGATGTGTATCTGATTTCCACTGTACTGGTTTTTTGGTACATTATACTGAAATTGGAAAACCAGGTACATGGTTTTACTTTATCCATGGAATCTAGACTTAGTTGTCCATCTCTATGTTCATGACTACTTGTTCCATGACAGTCGTTCATGGCCCCACAATGAGCCCGAATCTCTGTGCCATTGATCTGAAAGGAGTTCGGGTTTTGACCCATCCCTATTATTAACTTTCGTGTACCCATTTTGGCTTCACATCAACCCCATTCCCTTATAAAATATCTTTGCAGGGTGCCATGCCGGAAGCAGGGAGGAATCAGGTTCACAATCAACGGGTTCCGATACTTCAACTTGGTGCTGATCACGAACGTGGCGGGCGCCGGGGACATAGTGAAGGCGAGCGTGAAGGGCAGCAAAACAGAGTGGATGAGCATGAGCCGGAACTGGGGCCAGAACTGGCAATCAAACGCCATTTTGGTTGGTCAGTCACTGTCCTTCAGGGTCACAGCCAGTGACCGTCGCACCACCACTTCCTGGAACATCGCCCCCTCCAACTGGCAGTTTGGCCAGACCTTCACAGGCAAGAATTTCAGGGTCTAATTACAAATACAAACCCTCCTTCCCGCCCTTTTCTTCTTTCAAGGGAGAGATAGTGGGAGAAAAATGGGGTAAAAGTGAGCGCAGTTTTGGGGCTTAATGGGGGGGTAGTGGGGACTTTTTGACTTCAAAAATGGATGTTATTATGGAAAGAAAAAAAAAAGGTAAAAAAGGGGTTTTGGTTGGAAAGAGAAGAGGAAGGAATGGAGGAGTTGTTTTCTTTTTTTTTTCTTTTTTCTTTTTTCCTTTTTCTTTTTGTTTAGTTTTGTTGTAATGAGAAATGGCTGAAAGTGGCTGCTAGTTAGTACAGCCCGCAGCCTACCTTATTATTATTATAAATACATATGTTTTATACACTTATTATAGTGCCACAGTTTTTCTTTTATTACAAAATATAGAGCATTCCATTAACTTTTTTTTTTTTGTTGGAAACTTACTACATTAACGATTTACACAAAATAATTACAAATAAATGTGACTATTAATAACATATAATATTCACTTATAATTATGCAAATATTATTAAATTTGACTATATTTATTTATAATTATTTTGTTAAAATAACACATTATCATTTCTCTGATATTACACCTATCAGGATGGCCGGGAAACTTTAATATGAATCTTTGGAAGACATATTAAACATCATTTCTTGGAAAGATGTTGGAATACAGATATATTTAAAGCTCTCTTTAGCCACAAGTGTCAGAGTATAATATATACAAAAATTTGTTTGATGAAAGAAGTGGAACAATTATAAGATAAAAAAAAAAAAAGCAAACGTAAAATTGCAGAGATTCAAAATTTTGACCTTCAAATGCTTATTTTATTTAGTAACTAAATATAATTTTACTACAAAAATTAATAAACTAACTAGGTATTTTAAAAAAAATAGTAAAAAGTTAACCACTACTTCTCACGAACTCCTTTTATAATTATTTTGTAAATTATACTTTTTTTTAGGAACATATTTTGATGCATTAGTCTCTCTGTAATGGATTGTGTTGGCTAAACTTCATTAGTTAGCATTCTTAACTAGTTTTTTTTTTTAGAAGAAGCATTCTTAACTAGTTACCACACATCAATGTATTTTGTAGTTTGTTGTAATAAAAAATGTTGAGATCTTTGAAAGAGGCAGAGTACTTTGTTATGAAAAATCTAGTAACACATATTTGAAATTAGCCATATTGCTACACACATGCATTACATTTCCAAAATAATAGAATCAATACAAGGAGAGACTGCAAAGTCCAAAATACTCAACCAGAATCAAAACTTCTCAAGAAAAGTATCATACATACCTATAACTATGGAAAAATAGAGATTCTTGATGCAGAATCAAACCTTTAATATCTTCACCAATGTTACTTGTTTTAGATATCTTCAACAATGTCATCACAAATAGCTTTGATAACTTCAACAGCATCAAATTCCATCGAAATTGAAGGTACTAGAGTGCATCAAATACTAGCTTGGTCCTTCCCTAGTTGCCGAACCTTCTTCCATTTTGATCCCACTATCCTCCTTATTTCATTTCGATCTCTAGACTTTCTTTCATTGAACTTTAAAGTAGAATAAGAGTTTTGGAAACTTGAAATAAGTGCACTAATAAATGCTAATTTCCGCTCCCTTCTCCTTCTCATTATTAGTGCTGTTGTATGGGATTTGAGAAGCATGGATTCGAGAAGGGGAAAGAAAAAAGCGAGCGGTAATTAGCATTTATTAGTGCACTATACTACTCATATATACTACTCATAAATCAAGTGGTTAGGAATCTTGATCAACTGCATTGAATTAGCATTTATTTCCGACATTTACTCAATATACAAAATGCAAATTGTCCCGTAATATTTCTACAGTTAATATCTCAAAATAATTCACTGTTAAACCTATTTGTGATATTGCTCACCCAAATCTCCAAATTTAAATTACCTTTTTCATGGTTATTAGTGCACACGTCGGTTTTATTTTAAATGTAATTTATAGACAACTAGGATTACTAGTAATAATTCAATTACATTTTGATTTTGGAAAATTTTTACAAATTTCCAAATGTTTTTCTATGTAGGGAATTTTGATCTCCTTAATTCAATGATAGTTTTCCCTCACAAATTTACTCTTCTATTATGTATTGAGCACCCCCATTTCAAATTTACCATCTTTTGTGGGTCTATAATTTCCCCTTCTAGAACAGTTCAACTTGATATACTAGGCCACTACCTAAGAATTAATTTACAGAGATTTCTTTGGCATTTAAATGTTATAGGGTCGAGCAATATGTTTAAGGTGCGCAAAAGCTGGCCTAGACAATCACGGATATAAAAAAACGATAGATTATCACTAATAACCTAAACATGCATTTTAATTACTGATTTGTAAAACATGTATTTGATTTGAAAAATATGAGATGGAATCAGTAGAAAAAATGGGATAAATAAAGCCCATCATCTGTGGAAGCCATCTCTACGGTTGTCTGGCCGCTGCCTAATCGCTCAAACCTCTATTTTCCCGAGAAAATCGAGAGAAAGAGCGATCAGACTTTCATTATAGCATCGATTGATCAATGAGAAAACCACAGAGAAAAGCTCGTTTCCTCAAATGAAGACAACCAATGCAAAGAAGTGTAAATCATCAAACAGAAAGCGATTAGGGCTCATATCAAGTGTATAGAAATTTAAAGAACCCGTCACTGTGAGAGAAACCCCTAATCCGAAAAACCGCAAGAAAATGGAAGCGAAAGAGAATAGATGAAAGTTTCAGAAGATACCGAAGCCGCCATTAGAAGACGGCGGCACCTTGAATTGATCTTCTTCTCTATCGATCGCTGTTCTTGGAAAATTCGAACAGGGATTTCGATTTGAATCCCACTCGAGCCTCTCTCTTTCTAATCACAGCCGACGATTGATTAACAAAAAAAAAAAAGTGAGAAGTGAATTGAAACCATGGCCGATTAGGGCAAGCGATTTGGAGAAATGGCGAAGAATAGATGAAGATTGGGAGCGGCGACGGAGTTTAAATAGGAGAGTTTTGGGCTCTAAATTTGATTTCTAGGGTTTGGGTTTCCCTCTCTTGATTCACGTATGGTTTGACGACATGTCGTTCGAATTTTAACGGACGTCCAGACGACAAGGTCCAGGTTCGTATATATATATATATATATTGAAGGAGGGAGATTGAACCTATAAACTCATGGTTACTAGGTCGTACACAGTACAGCTATACTACTATTAACTATATATATTTTTAATACTAATTATTGGAAAGGAATATATAAGGCTGGTGTTGACTATTACGCATGTGACTTATACTAATAATTGATGATGTGTACTATAATGCTAGGATGAATTTCATTTCTAAAAAAAAAGAATTATAATGGAAACTCATAAATATTCATCAAATTTTGACATTTTTAGGTGGATTTTTTTTTTTGAACCATGTATAAACTAAATTAAACAACAGGCAATGTGTTATTGAATTAAAGCTGAAGAATATTGTTTGAAACAGAACACTGATTGATTGAATTGGGGTCGTAAATTAAAGGCTAAATTATAGAAAAAATGCTCATATACTTTGAAGGTTATCTCAAAAATGTCCCTGAACTTTTAAAAGTATCAAAGTTGCCCTTGAACTTTAACAAAAGTTTCAATAATGTCTTTACCGTTAAAATTGGATGGAAACCGTTAAAATTTGATTTAAAAAATACTCATAAACTTTTAAAATGCTTCAATAATACCTCTAGCCTAAAAAAAAAATGAAAATGTTAAAATTTTGTTTCAAAAATTGGGAACATAGGCTATGGGGTATGATTAAATTGTAGAAAATGTCCTAAAGTATGACATTAGTATAAAAAATGTCCTCAAACTTTCAAAATTTTAAAAATGACCTAAACTTTAACAAAAGTTTTAAAAATATATTTATCGTTAAATTTGGATGAAAATTGTTAAAAGTTTGGTTTCAAAAATACTATTGAAAATTTTAAAAGTTTCAAAAATATCATGAAACTCTAACAAACATTAAAAATATCATTGACTTTTAAAAATAAATATAACAAATACTATCGTCAATAACTTTTAAATTAAAAGTATTACACTTTTATTTGAATTTTAATTTTGATCTTTTAAAAACTTTCAAAATTATTCTTCTAAAAATGTTTTTTTTGGTAAAAACTAATGAAATTAATATTTTATTAAGCTTTGTGTAACAATGTGAAACAATCTCTAAAATTCAAAATATATAATTATCATTCATAACTTTTCACAAAAAAAAAAAAAAAATTTATTAAAAGGTTCTCTCGTAACTATTTGATTTTTTATTTTTTCATTTTTTAAATTTAAACTTATTTGGATTCAAGTTTTTTTACAAAAAGTTTCATACTAGAGTAGACGGATCATAAACAACAAAATGCATAACACAAACTTAGATTTGTTAAAATAATTATGTTACTCATACTTTAAAAACTAAATCAATCGACAATGAATAGAGTAATTATTGAATAGAGTAATTATTAATTTTATAAATAATATGAAATATAAACATATACTTATTAGAGTTTAATGAGTTTCGATATAATATTGGAATATCACAAGATTTTATCTCAAAATTAATTGACAATGAGGGAGTATCCTTTAATTTTATAAATGATAGATATATCATCACATTTTTAACGTGGATACTCAACACAATTCAAATATAAATAATTAATATTTACATAAAAATAATTCATAAACTAGAAATATGAAAGTAAAATTTGTCTTTTAGAAACACAATTAAATTTTTATAGGATTATTGAAATGAAACTTAAATATTTTAATATTTTTTATATTTTTTTAAGTTAGGGATATTTTTGAAACATTTTAAAAGTTTGGGGATATTTTTGGAATCAATTTTTAACGGTTTCATCCAATTTTAACGGTAAGGGCATTATTAAAACTTCTGTTAAAGTCAAGGACAATTTAATATTTTAAATTCAAAGGCATTTGTTAGACAACTTTCAAAATATAAGGGCATTTTCTATAATTTAACCTAAATTATATTAAAGTTGGAACTCCACCTCCATTATCTCTACGCCGGCAAGTCCACCAACACTATTTGTTTTGTTAGGTAATAAGGTGCACGTTGAATTCCAAGACTTTGTTACAAACCGAACAAAGAAAATTTGTATAAATTCCTCACTAAAATCTCATCAAAGCATCTCCACATAGACTAAAAAGTTTAGGAAAATGAATTACTAAAATCATATCTAAGAATCAAATCCATGACCATGATATTGAACTAAATTTATACCATATAATATGAATCATTAAGCCATCGATCTATTCGATAATTAAAACTAGATCGGAAAGTTAATGTTAAAAGTTTGAATAATTAAAGAGCAATAATGGGAGTTATTAAATTGGGGGCTAAGCCCTAAAACATAATTTGAAATCTAATTCCTAACAACAGTGGCTATAGAGAGCTCACAAGTCAAAGGTTAACACAAATAGTAGAGCCATAGAAATTGACGCCGTTGGAGTGCGTGGTGAACCTATAACAATAGATTCCACCCACGCGCCCCGCACGCGCGTGCGATTTCATCATCTTCTCACAGTGACTCACAGGCCCCATTTCCCCCTTTTGTGTTTCTCCATTACAGTCCCCAAGTCTTCGATCCACTTCCCCCTTCTCTCAGCTCCGTTTGCTTCTTCCTCTGCGCCACTCGCTTCTGGATTCTGCGATTCCTGCTAGCTGATCCACAGGTTTTTTTCTCCTTTTTTTTTGGATTTTTGGGATGGTGTTTTCGTATGAACTGTGGTGGATTAGGTTAGATTTACGCTCTCCGTTTCATGCATGGTTTTGATTCTGTTGTGTGACTTCAATTTCCTTGTGTTTTGCTTTTGAGCTGAGGATTTGAGATTCTTCTTGTGTATTCCGATGATTTGAGTACATTTGGGGTTTAAGTTTGTTTTTGATTGATCTGGTTCTGGTGTTCAGATTCAGTTGTTGTTACTGTTTTTTTCGTTTCCTCTTTTCATGTGGAACTGTAGATTTCGTTGGGGAGGGGGGACAAATACCGATTCTCGGGTTCCAACCAACCAAACAATGAAACCATTGCACCACTGACCTATTCGGTGTGTGTGTTAGGTTTCTTTGTTTATCTTAATGATAAGTATAATTTGAAGGTGTGTTGTGTTTATTTGACATGATTCAATCAATTCTCTTTGATTATATAGATTCAGGTGTCACTAAAAAGTTACATAGAGATATAAATCTAACTTGAGGTTTTTTTTTTTAAAAAAAAAAATTCTCTAGGTACTCGTTTCATCAAGATTTATGGGAAGTTCCTCGGATGATTCTGATGTGGACACTGATATGAGTGAATCTGAATTGGATGAGCGGAAAAGCAAGTCCTATGAAGAATTAAAAAATGGAAATCACATTGTGAAACTCTCACACGAGACATTTACTTGCCCCTATTGCTCGAAAAAAAGAAAGAGGGATTTCTTATATAAGGATCTCTTGCAGCATGCTTCTGGGGTAGGCAACAGCTCTTCGAATAAACGGAGTGCTAAAGAGAAAGCTAATCATTTAGCTTTGGTGAAATATTTGGAAAAAGATCTAGCTGATGCTGTTGCTCCGTCGAAACCTGTGAGCAAAGATGATCCTGTTATGGACTGCGATCATGATGAGAAATTTGTTTGGCCTTGGAGAGGAGTTGTGGTAAACATTCCAACCAGGCGTACAGATGATGGGCGATTCGTCGGAGGGAGTGGATCAAAGTATAGGGATGAGTTGAGAGAAAGAGGTTTTAATCCCACAAGAGTTATTCCTTTGTGGAATTTCCGGGGATTTTTAGGTTATGCTATTGTGGAATTCAATAAAGACTGGCCGGGTTTGCATAATGCTATTTCGTTTGAGAGGGCTTATGAGGCAGATCATCATGGAAAAAAGGAGTGGTTGGCTAATGGTACTGAGAAAACAGGACTGTATGCTTGGGTTGCTCGTGCCGATGATTACAACTCAACTAATGCAATTGGAGAACATTTACGTAAGATTGGAGACCTCAAGACCATATCTGAAATCATTCAGGAGGAAGCACGGAAACAAGATAGACTTGTGTCCAATCTTACAAGTATCATCGAGCTAAAGAACAAACATGTGAGAGAGATGGAGGAAAGATGTAGCGAAACCGCCACCACTCTTAACAATTTAATGGGGGAGAGAGATAAATTACTTCATGCTTATAACGAAGGTTCCTTATTTGTAGCTTTAAAATTTTCTTTCTTGCATTTCAAAACCAGGAAATCTGTTCCATGTTACATATTGCTTTTACTTTCATAAATATTCCAAATTGTACCATTGAATTCATTAATGTTTGTCACATGTACAGAGATAAAAAAAATCCAACTGGGTGCCAGGGATCACCTTAAGAAGATGTTCAGTGATCATGAAAAGCTTAAGTTGCAACTTGAATCGCAGAAAAAAGAATTCGAGTTTAGAGGAAGAGAACTGGAGAAGCGTGAAGCAAAAAATGAAACTGAGAGCAAGTATCTGGCTGAAGAAATTGAGAAGGTACACCTTTTCTTTTCTTTTCTTTTCTTTTCTTTCACAGTAAATAAGAGATGCAGAAATTACAAAATAAGAAGGTACATTCTCTCATGGTTGATTTGTCACTATTCTTGGGTTCATGATTTTACAGAGGCAAAGGGAAAAATGAGTGTCATATTTTTTTTTGAAACGGAAACCAAATCTTTCATTAAGGGAATGAAAAGATTACAAAAAGGTGAGGAAAAAGGAAACAACAACAACAAAAGAAGTACATTAAGGGAATGAGTGTCATATTTGACCTGTCTTTTCCGGTAGTTGCGACAATTGCGGATGTGAAAACTTGAAATTCGTTAATCTCAGACATAATTAGGAGTACATATGAACAGCCATTCTACTTGACCTGAACTTTGGTTTTCAAAACGGCATTTTAAAAAATCTATACCTGTCACATTCTACTTGACCTAAATATATTGCCTCCAGAGTTGGGACACGAAGAAAGGTTCTTGACTATTTGACGTTTTTTTTCTTCCCTTTCAGTATGGGGTGAGAAATAGCTCTCTTCAACTGGCTGAATTAGAGCAACAGAAGGCTGATGTAGATTTTATGAAGCTGGCGGATGATCAGAAGGTTTGTTGGCACATGTGCTTTATTAATCATCAGAATATTTCCTTATCGAAACTCAAGAGAAGGGAGTTGCTTATTTGTGATTTCTAATGATTCAGAAACAAAAGGAGGACCTCCATGATAAAATAATTCGACTCGAAAAACAACTAGATGCCAAGCAAGCACTAGAGTTGGAAATTGAGCGTCTACGTGGATCATTGAATGTTATGAAGCACATGGAAGATGATGAGGATATGGAAGTGTTCCAGAAAGCAGAGTCAATACTAAAAAGTTTGCGTGAAAAGGAAGGAGAACTTGAAGACCTCGACCAACTTAACCAAACATTGATAGTAAAGCAGCGTAAGAGTAATGACGAGCTCCAAGACGCCCGTAAAGAGATAGTTAATGTAAGAACATTTTCTCACTGCAAAGTACTTTCCAAGTCATGTGTACGAGATAAAAATACACCCACAATTGTTCAATGGACAATTGTAAAAGGGATTGTGAATTTGTGAGTTAGAGTTATAGTCAAAGCATGTATGGAACGCTGTGTTTGTCATCCCATGTAAGGAGGTCGTATGCGAAGTGATTCATTTTGTCAAAGCATCTATTGGAGTTGACATTTTGTCAACTAAAATTAGTATGAATTCTATATTCGTGTAGGAAAATGGTTTTTTTTGCTTCTAAAACAGTTTAATTCTCTCATTTCTTAGGCTTTCAAAGATTTGCCTGGACGTTCTCATTTGCGGGTTAAGAGAATGGGTGAACTAGATACAAAACCATTCCTTGAAGCAGCAAAGAAAAAATATAACGAGGATGAAGCAGATGACAGAGCTTCAGAGCTGTGCTCATTGTGGGCAGAATATCTGAAGGACCCAGACTGGCATCCTTTCAAAGTAATCAAGGAAGAAGGAAATGATAATGCAGAAGGAAAGGTGATTCTTTTGCTAGCTCCTTTGATCAGTTTAGCTTCTTGCAACTATGAAATGCTGTTTTTTTTTGGGAGACTTGGCAATGCATATTTATTTAGAATAAAATGTGATGAAATACTACTAAATAGACCATTCACATCTTGGATTTTCCTTTCTTAAAATTATGGATGTTTTATTAGTTTCCATTTTCCAATATTGCATTTGCATCAATCTTCGAGTAGCAAAAGAAAAAAAGTGAAGTGGAAGAACCTTTGTGTATGTCTCTTGATGTTGTATAAATAGAAATATAAATGCACGTAGCAACTTGCCAACAAGTCTACAAGGCTGATTCGATATACTTATAACCTATTGTGTTTTAATTTTTGGCTCACTGGGATGATTCGATATACTTATGTAGAAGAAATAACCTATTATGTTAGATTTCTTCACTCTTTCGAAGCTGTTCTTGAGGCCCTTTCGATATTAAAATTCTAACTATTAGTCATTACGCTGTTTTAGGTAATTGAGATTTTGAATGATGAAGATGAGAAATTACAAGGTCTGAAAAAGGAGTGGGGTGAGGAAGTCTACAAGGCTGTGACAGCAGCTTTGAAGGAGATAAATGAATACAATCCCAGTGGAAGGTATATAATATCGGAGCTATGGAACTACCAAGATGACAGGAAAGCGACGATGAGAGAGGGAGTAAGATTCTTACTGGACAAGTTGAACGGAGGCAACAACTAGAAAAGGGCAACTCTCTGAAGGTTGGTATTCAATGCTGTGGTGTGGTTCATAAAATTTACTGCCTTTTTTACTAGAAATAATTGATTAAAATCCGAATTAGAGCTTGAACACTTTGTACACTGTAAAACTCTGCAATGATTCTGTATGATCTCTCAATAAGTTATGTTCCAACTGGTTACAACATCAAAACTGCAAAGTAAATTAATTGCCTTGAGGTTATTAGTTCAATCCATGGTAACGTTTTCTTGACAGCTAAATGTTTATGGGCCAGACGGTCTGTCTCGTAAGAATAGTCACGAGACAGTCGAGGTGCGTATAAGTTGACTTAGACATTCACTGATTAGAAGAAAAAAAAGGTTATATATGTAAAGAATAACTTGTTATAACAGTTAAAGTAACTTGCATCTCTGTTGATTTGGTCATTTTGTCAATAACATTAAGATCTACTGAACTTCTGCAGCAGCCATGATGATCAAACCAACTTATCATTGCCTTGAAATAAAATGCAACGCGTTCTAACGGTCCAGCATTTTCGTATGAAGGGAGCCATCATGGAGATGAAGATCTCTTTTTTGCAACCATAAGGCTATCTCCAGGAGATGGAATGTGGCCAACAAGTTATGCCAGTGTATGTTTCCAAGTCCTTCCACACTTGTGTATCAATTGTTTCCAGATCATAAAGATTCCGATAATGCCGACTTTCTTATATATTATTATAGACTGATCTTACTATTTTATTTGTTGAAAAAAAAACCCCTGTAATACTTGGTCGTTTTTCGATCTGATGTAATGCCCAGTTTAGAGACCAAGTCTTTATTTCTATCTTATTATCTTTCAATAATCCCAGTGCTTCTGAGCAATTTTATGATTAGCTTGGATAGCCATTGTTGTTGAACTCAGCTAGCTTATGAGGATGATTTGGATATTTTTCTGCCCATTTATGAAAATACAACTGTGTCCATTAAAATAAGGTAATAACCTCGGTGGTTTCATACCTTATCGTATGTGGTTTTAAGACCCATATGTTTCTGGTCTGGGGATAAATTTTCTTTGTAATTTAGTTCTTTGCAACATTTTTGTCACTATTTATTTATTTATTTAACGATTCAGTTCTTGTAAAATAAGAAGATAACAAAATGGCACTCCAATCAAACGTGAAATTTGAAGTAAACTATAATCAGTAAAAAATAAGAAATTTGAATTTATATATCCTACAATATAATATGTGAATGGACTCTACATTTTAATGAAATTTTGACGTTTGATTGGAGTGCCATTTTGTTATCTTCGATTCAGTTCTTGTAAAATAAGAAACTAGTATTTATAAGCTTACTTTTAAAAATCTATTTCTCTTCAAGTAAACTATAATCAGTAAAAAATTAATTATTATTAAGACGTAACAAAGAGGAGAGAACCAAGGCTTTTTTCCCATTGATTTTTCCACAAACATAACTACTTATCTCATCACTTTACAACAATCACTACAAATTACTAATATCACCACGATTATAATTCAACTAATTAAGACAAATTTTCGACCAAAAGATCATATGTTTGAACTCGATGGAAAAAAGCAGCTACAAACTAAATTAATTGCAAGAGTTTAACAACATTCAATAATTCCAATTAGAGTCGGGTCTTATAATCCCAGTAACAAAGCAGAGACCATCATTCTTCGTTGCTCCTAAAGGAAGAAAATGCTTCACAATATTCCTGATTTATCTATCTACACCAACCCACATGTAAAATAATTGAGGAGTCCTAAATCCCAACCTCCAATACATAAAAATTAGAAGAAAAGGGAAAAATCACTGTCTTTTGCCAAAATAGAGAAACAAAAAGAAACATTCAACACACAACTGATGACGATTCACAGTGGCGACGACGACCGGGATAGATGAACAAGCCTACCACAATCTTACCAGGCTTTGATTTTGTTCCCAGAAGGTACCACCACGATATAAAGAGCGTTTTCGCTCTGCTACCATTTTACGAGCCACAGCAAGCTGACTTTTGAGCGGCTTGACCATCTCCTGCTGCTGCGTCTGGCTTGTTTATTTTGATTGTTTGAGGCTGGATTTCAAATTTATCTCATCCACATTAAGGTTTTACTTGGTGACAACAATTTCTCCATACAAGGCTAAAGAAAATTCAAAGCAATCTAAGATTGAAAACAACTGAGTAAATACCTCTGCCTTCGAATCGGTGTCTGCAAGCCTTTGCTTAATGTCCCTTCCAATCGAAAAGAAAACCTCCTCGACATTCATGTTTGTCTTTGCACTCTACAGAATATGTTAAATGCAAGAACTAAGCACATATAAATAAATAAATACTTTTTTTTTTATATTAGTGACTGTCTGGGCCAGCTTGGGCACACCACCACTAATTTCACGGACATACTGCCTGACCCTACAATATTTGGATGTCAAGGAAACTCGTAGGAAATTAATCCCTAGGAAAGTGACCACCATGGATTGGACCCATCACCTTAAGCACCCTAAAACCCTCTTTGATCACTTGAGCCACTCCATGATGGTTAAATAAATGAATACTATAAAGATTCTAACTTGATATCATCTTAAAGTGTTTCTTTTACTTACAGTTTCAAAGAATTTGATTCCATATTCATCAGCAAGGGCTTGACCTTTAGAAGTAGGCACAGCCTGTGATGAAATAAAAAACACATAGTAAACAAAGGATAACATCAACTTGAAATGTTAAACCAACTCCTATTTTGTTACATTTGAACTAAGCATGAGCTTTAAATTGGAGTTGTAAATTCTTGAACCTGTAATTCTTTGGTGCTAAGCAATAAGAAAAAGACAAACGTAGAGAGCAATTGAGCAATACAATACGCTTACCCTTTTACTTTCATCCATATCAGCCTTATTTCCTACCAGTATCTTGTTCACATTATCAGATGCATGCTGTTCAATATTGCGAATCCAATTCCTAATGTCTGGATAAGAAAAGAGTAAACTTCATAATAGATGAAATTTTGAAAGTCATTAGAGACCAAAGTTAGTGATACGATTGAAACCCATATAACCATTTAAAGAATATTTTAAGAATTAAATAAGGAAAAGTGTGGGACACAGACTATCTGGTATCTTGAACCACAAAACTATTGTAGTCAAGAGCTGGTATTGTGCCCCGGATTGAATGTATGCAGCTGTGTAACTTACTACTTGGCAAATACTAGAGCCAACCAGCTCGGCCAGCTGCAATTACATTTAAAGAATATTTTACAAATATCAAATTACGATGAAGTTTTCTTCTTTCTTTTTTTTGAAAACCGGAAAATCGGAGCTTCACTCCACTATATTCGGGGTTAACCACGCATGTCCCTAAGCCGCCATAAAATTACTATAAAGTAATTTGAAAGTGATCCCTAGTCAATCACTTCAGTATTATCTTTTTGGAACTTTAAGGTTTTTTTTATATAATGTTTTATAGCAATACGATTTCTTGAAAAGGACATTTATTTGTTACCAAATTTTGCAAATTATTTTAAAAAATGATTTTAGTCCTCCACAATCACTAGTGTAGCTAAGCCTGCACTCTGATAGTTGAACAATGTCTGTATCAGTTCAGTTTGATACATAAATGGAATTTTAAGATCAGTTGGTTGGTTCGCTTCTGATAGATGGTCGGTTGAGGCTGGTTCAGTCCAATTCTGATTCAGTTGATGATTGGTCATTTTAGTTCAAAGTCGTTTTTCTTAAACTATAGGTTAATTTGACAACAGGAACAAAACGATCGTCCCCCCCTTTCCCCTAACAAAAGGTCTTAAGAGTAGAACTTACCCAACTTGATGAAAATTAATGTCATTAAACTAATTTCACAAGTTAGAAAAATCTTGAATAAAACGGTAGACAAATTGAACCATCATGGAGTGACTCAATTGGTCAAAGAGGGTCTTGTGGTGCATAAGGTGATGAATTCAATCCATGGTGGCCATCTACCTAGAAATTAATTTTCTACGAGTTTCTTTGGCATCCAAATGTTGTAAGGTCAGACGGTCTGTCTCGTGACATTAGTCGATATGTCCAAAAGCTGGCCTAGACAGTCACGGGTATATAAAAAAAAAAAAAAAAAATTGAACCGCCCATCACGGCCAAACATTTGATATTTATTATATAATAAAAGATGAGCGGAACAATTTCAAATCAATCCATCATAAATAGGCAATAAAGTAACTCACTGTTGAAAGATGACTCGTCAGTGACATCATAAACCAGCAGAATTCCCATGGCTCCTCGATAGTAAGCTACAAGGTGAAACAAATCACACCCAAAATTCAAACTATAAGCCTATAATCATCGAAATTAGAGACACATTAAAGTTTTCGCTTCTTTGATAATGCCAATAAAGCCGTCACTTCACTAACATTGGAACGAAAAATGGTATTAGGGAGTTGGGGAAGAGAGTTACTTCACTGCAACTTCTCTCTCTATACGTTGTGACAAAAAATAAGCACTTATTCTCAACTTGCACCTTCATACTAATTTTTCTTTTTGGAAACTGAAAAATTGGAGTTTCTCTCAACTATACCCAAGAATAAGATAACCATGCCTATCCCTAGGTCAGACACCGTGAGTCATCAGAGATATGGAGACACGAGAGGTGTCTACAAATTAATATCACAGGTGAGTCTCGAACCTAGAATTCTGAAGGGAGCACACCTTCAATACTCAAGTCTTCGACCACCATGCCACCCCTTGGGAAGGGCCTTCATACTAAATTGAAAGAATTGAAAAGTCTGATGTCAAAATAACCATTAAAGTAATCTAATATACCTAAATGAATTTTTTTTTGAAATTTCTACCTTTAACCTTCAAACTTGATTCTGAATGCCCCGTTTGATAACCATTTGATTTTTTATTTTTGGTTTTGATATTTAAGCCTACAACAACTATCTTACCATATGTTTTTTCTTACTTGGATATCTACATCTTACCTATATTTGTAGAAACCAAACCAAAATTTGAAAACAAAAAAAAAAGTAACTTCCAAAAGCTTGTTTTTGTTTTTGAAAGTTGGTTAGCATTCACCTACTTTTTTAAGGAAAGATGGGGATACATTGTAGGAAATGTGGAACATATTGTAGGAAATTTAAGTAAGAAGAGAATTAAATTACAAAAACAAAAACCAAATGGTTATCAAACGAGGCTGAAACATTTTGCAATGGGCTAAAATAGAAAAGATTGAATAGTTACAGGAAATTTTGGAAGGAGAAGGACACCCCAATTACATTTAAGAAGGTCAACAGTATCGTGATTTCCTCTCTACATTCAAATAATACAAAATTTTGATCACACAGTTAGATGCCCATCTTTCATAGAGGGAGCATCTATCTTAGTACAACATCTAGAAGAAATATGGTCAAATATCCGATACATACCCGTTGTGATAGTCCGGAAACGCTCTTGACCAGCCGTATCCCAGATTTGCAATTTGATCCTCTTCCCATCAAGCTCAATGGTTCTTATCTTAAAATCAATACTGCCATGAGAAACATATTATCTGATTTCAAAGAGATGCTTCCAAACCACGTGTACTTAGAAAACATGTAGAGTTTCTTGTGCAGATCTATCATCAACATCATACATGTGATTAGCAGAACATGAAAAATGTCAAACCAGCTAATATACTGATAATCATTCCAAATCACTCTGGTCCTTCATTTCAGTTAATAGTAAACCCAACTACAAGTCTATTAGCATTACTAAACCTTTTGAATGTTTTTTAATTGATAGAACACTAGAACGTTTCAACATGCAAACTTCAAGGGTACACAGGCTACAAACCCAATTGTGGTGATAAAACTGGTAGTGAAAGAACCATCAGAAAAACGCAGAAGCAGACAACTCTTTCCCACACCTGCAAAACAATCGAAAAGAAAAAAGCTTACGTGAAGGCCATGTAGAAATCTATCACAAAATTTCCATGGGATCCATATAATTTTTTATGAACAAGACGTGGGATTCACATAATTAAACTTAGGATAAAATATAAGTTTAGTCCTTATGGAGTTAAGTCCTCGTGATTTCAAAAACTAGAGTTTAGTTCCTATGATCTGAAGAAATATAGAATTTAGCCCCTCCCTATGCTTTTAAAAACTAAAATCTAGTCCCCATGGTTTGATAAAACCTAAAAAATAGTCCTTATTGTTTCTAATCGTTAACGACTGATACAACAACAAAAAATCATATCATTTATGTATGAATAGTGAGCTTCCATGTATTAAATATACCCGCGATTATGTACGGTAAGTACTATAATTTAAGTTTTATAAAACCATAGCCCATAGGGAGTAAATTCTAATTTTTAAAATCATAGGGACTAAATTCTAACTTTCTTTAAACCATAAGGACTAAACTCTAACATTTTTTTTTTTTTTTTTTTTTTTTGATGTCCGTGACTGTCTGGGTCAGCTTGCGTACACAAGCGCACCTCGACTAATGTCACGGGGCATACCGCCTGACCCTACAACATTTGGATGCCAAGGAAACCCGTAAGTATTAATTTGAAATTAATTCCTAGGTAGGTGGCCACCATGGGATTTGAACCCATCACCTTATGCACCCCTTCAAACTATAGGTAGGTGGCCACCATGGGACTAAACTCTAACTTTCTTCAAACTATAGGAACTAAACTTAAATTTTACCCTTAAACTTACTATTCTTAAGGAAAGATAAACCTGTTTTTTGCTAGAGGCCACTAGCTCTAACAATTAAAACACTTAAATCAGCAAGAAGAGGAAAAATCAAACGTTACACCTACAACCCATCATACTAAGCATATGCGTAGCCACAAACAAAAACTATCAGTCAAATAGTCAATTAACTTAAAATTTCACGTACCGACATTTAAGCATCAAACTCAATAATTAAACTAATGTTCACGAAGAGAAATCCCAACAACCATCCTCATTTTTTTTGTTTTTGTTTTGTTTTTTTTTATCACCGGGAAACCGAGAGGCATTAGCGACCGTCCCAAGGTCCACACCTGGTAGACATCAAGGCATTTTACAATTAAACTCACTCGTGGGTCTCGAACCGGGCCCAAGTCTCCACCAGCGAGGAGGCCCTTCGAGGACCCTTATATTGAAAAATAAACAGAGAACAGAAAAGATCACGGCCCCTTTTACGAGGTATACATCGCTATTCCACACAGAAGATGAAATGTAGAATTAGATCATAACACGTCGAGACTCGAGAATGCCAAACTTGAGCCCAAAAAGAGATCAACACGAATCGACCATTATCAAATCAAAAATGTCAAACCCAAATCCATTTACTCCCACCAAAACAAGACAACCCAAAATCAAATTGGCTCCCATTTTCAGATCTCCAACAGCAACTCCCATTTTCATTTCTATTAATTTCTCCCAAAAAAAAAAAAGGTTGGGAACGGAACAAACCGCTATCGCCAATAAGCAAAAGCTTAATGAGGTAATCGTAATCAGCGCGAGCCCTAGCCGGTGGTGCAGCCATCGATTTCCAGTATCTTTCAACGAAATTTGATTCCCTACACAAAAATGACTTCCACTATGAAATCAAATCGAAAGATCAACAACACACAGAGAGCGAGATTACAACCTTAACGAAGAAGCTTAGCAAGTCGCCGGCGACATCGAACGGAGAGAGAAATCAAAACCGATTCTCAATGATTTTGCGCGGAGATTGGCCGATTGGGACCGATCGACTGCGCCAAGGCGTATGTATACAATACCGCTTTTGCCTCTACCAAATGCGCTCACTGTTTCTTATCCTACGCTTGCCTACACTTGATACTTGCTTTCTTTCTTTCTTTATTTATTTTTTTGTATTTTAATTTCTTTAATTAAGTGACAAGAAGAAACAAACAAAATATAAGCACTACCATCTCTGAACAAAAAAAAAAACAATTTACCCATAACAAACTTCCTAATTTGTGCTTTTCAAAAAAAAAAAAAAAAAAACTTCCTAGTTTGTGTTGTTTTTTTAGAAATTGTATTTTTTAAGTACTTTTTAGAAATTGTACTGAGTAGTAATTATATTGGTAGATAAATGTTAGTATTTATATTTATAATAAATAATACATTTGCTAATTTTTAAAAGTGGTAGGTATTCGAAATTATAATCTTATGATTTAAAAGCTAGGTGCTATAACCTATTATTTTTATTGGCTTCTAATTTATGTTTTGTAACATCTTCCATCAATAAAATAATAATGTCTAGTGATGAATAAGTAGTTTTTTTTAGAGATTTTGTGTTTGATATGTATTTTGTTATGACTTTTTAATAATCGCAATTTTTGGATAACAAAAGTAATAGATCAAAAAGGTCACGAATTTGAATTCTTCACTTTCACTTATATGTTAATTTCAAAAAAAAAAAAAAAAAAAAAAATCAAAATTCCTCAACTTTTGCATACAACAAAATTATTTTAGTTGCGGTTTTTAATTTTCATAAATTGTTTTTCAAAGAGTTTGTTGAAATTATTACATATAGATACTTTAAGGCATAATAGTAGGTTACTTGAGTTTCAAAACGAACCTACCGAAAAACTATACTTGTTTATTTAGGAAAATTTAGTCTACAACACAGACTAATATATTATTCATTAAAAAAAAAAAAAAAAAAAACTATGCATTTGTTCTTAAGTTGACATTGAAATGAATTGAATTTGTTTTAAAATTAAAAATAATAATATGTATATATGTAGGAAAATGTTAACAGAAAGAGACTTCTTGAGAAAGAAGTTGTTAGACAGAGAAAGAAAGACTACTATTTAGGCAGAAGACTGTGTCAAAGAAAAAAAAAAGGCACTCAAAATTATACAATTAATTGGCAAAATTAAGGCCCTGTTTGATAACCATTTGGTTTCTTATTTTTGGTTTTTCAAATTTAAGCCTATTTTCTTTCAAATTTACTACAATGTGCTCCATCCTTTCCTACTATTTATCCATATTTCTTTAAGAAAGTAGGATAATACTAACAAACTTTTAAAAACAAAAACAAACTTTGGGAAGCTATTTTTTTTTGTTTTTAAAAGTTAGTTGGTCTTCCATACTTTTTAAAGAAAAGAATAGATGTATACATAGTAGAAATGATGAAACAAATTGCAGAAGATTTGAGAGAAAATAAGCTTAAATTTGAAAAACCAAAAACAAGAAATCAAATGATTATCAAACGGGACCTAAATACTTCAATAATCATTCTATTTCCTTATAAACAAATAGAGCCTAAATGTCAACTTTAGATGATTGGTTACTTAAGATAGAGGAGTGTTCATATATTCCCCAAAAGTCAAGTATATGTCAGTGCAAGAATTAATATTTTCCATATAATTACTTAACTTTCTTTTAGATTATTACAAAATTAACTTAAATTTAATATGTTTAAAAAAATTATTGGTTATGTTCAATTTCTTAAAGAACAATTCCCAAACTTTCATTCAAAATTTGTATGTTAGATATGTTTTTTTTAAGTAAATCAATAGGTCGGTTTTGGTGTCGATTTTCATAATGACCAACTGACCGATGTTGACATATATCTTCAATAGGTCAGATTTTTGCTACATGTTAAAAGAAACAAAGCAGAGCCAAAAATACTAACTGCATAAACAAAAGGGAAATTACAAGTACAGGTTAACATTTTCCAGCAGCCACACAACAGTTTGAGATAACAATCAATACAACAGAACAAAAAATAGACAGCTTAGATTTTATAAAGAACTGTGGCTATGAAACAAATGAGCACAAGAAGATCAATTTTAAAACAAGAATCACAAAGATAGCTTCCAAAAAAACCCATACCAGGCAAGCAGGCAGTCAAATGTCCTATAAATATCGGACACCTGCAACGCTTCGAAAAATGAGACTCGCGAGCCATGTCGAGGATACATTTTGATGATATTTTCTCCATCAGTTAAGCTGACTTTACAGACTTGAAAAAACAAAGAAGAAGATAAGAACATGGTTAAAGGGTTGCCTTCAGGAATGACAAAAACAGAAGAAGGCTTTGTTGGAGGTATTGTGGCTCTGTACACAAATGAGATGAATCTTCTCAAGTTTCACTTGCAAGTCGTCCGAAAACATTATACACAACATACAGCTGTTTCCACCAAATGAAAAACGTATCAAAATGCAAGAGCTAATTACAATGAAGTGTCAAATTCAATCGATGAATACAAGTAAAAAAACATTGTTCTAGTAATCAAGAGGGTTACGAGTTCGATTCATGGCGGCCAAATACTTAGAAATTAATCTCTTATGGATTTCCTTGGCAACCAAATGTTGTACGGTCAGATGGATTGTCATATGAAAACAGTCGAAGTGCACGCAAGTTGACTCGTATATTAAGGAATATGAAAAAAAAACTGCATATAAGTGAAAAATACACCTCCAGCCCAGTGAAGCCTAATGCGCATTTTTCTATGACTATTTACCACCCTTTTCCGAAACTATAAGTCCCCCAGTGGTGAGGTGATCACCTTTTATTTTGGTACCATTTACATTAATTTTTAAATATCAAGGAGTCGTTCCGAATCCAGAGAACCTTAAGAACTATTTGGATTCCACTGAAGGTCCGGCGATTCACCGGACCATAAGTGGCACCTAGCCCAAATCTTGGGATTTAAAAATGATACCTGAACAAAAGGTGACCACCTCACCACTGGGTGGCTTATAGGTCAAAAAAGGGTGATAATAGTCAGAAAAATGAGCATTACGCCTCACAGGGCTGGAGGTGTATGTGATATAGTATATTCCAAGTTGTAACACAAGAAGAAACGGTTTTTTTTTTTTGATATCCGTGACTGTCCGGGCCAGCTTTCACGCACCTCGACTAATGTCACGGGGCATACCGCCTGACCCTATAACATTTGGATGCCAAGGAAACCCGTAGGTATTAATTTGAAATTAATTCCTAGGTAGGTGGTCTCCATGGGGTTTGAACCCCAAGACCCTCTTTGACCAATTGAGCTACCCCATGATGGTTAGAAGAAACGGTATTCATTTGGGAAAAAAAAAAAAAGAGAAGCATCGAGATGGTATTTGATATTTGAAAAGATAATGGGAAGTACCTGATCTTAATATAAAAAATCTTCCATTTCCAATGACTTGTGGCAGAATGAGGCAGACAAATCAATCGATGGAGTAATCGAAACGGTATCCCCGAATGCCTTGGCTGCTTTCTCCTTGACGTATGGTTGAAAAGAAAAGTTATTTGGCATAGCTGGGGATCTCTCTACAATAGCTAATCTTAAGTCTCATTCATCAAATTAGCTCACCATCTTTGTGCGTGCTTAGCAAAGAAAAACCACAAAGCTGATGGCTGAATTCAAGAACCAACTGTACAGTGGTAAGAAAAAACTATGAATAAACAAGATCATCCCATTTTATGCTATTGCCTTTTAAGTTTACTCAATGGAAAGACATTCTCCTTGCTTGAACTAAATTAAGTTCCCATATGAGAAGACGAGCTCTGTCATGTACACTTAGTCGGGCGCATTTCTTCCTATGCTCCAAAGATGGAAAATAAAGCAAACGAATTCGAACACCATAGGTATCAAAACTTTTCCATGCACACCGCCGATGTGATGGTATCCTTGTTAAGAGCAGAATGCTTCCAGAAAATGTCAAACTAAATCACAACTCAACGCCCATATCATTTGCCAGCTTAAGTATACCACGCATCTGAAGGTATGGATTTTCCAACAGCTTCTCATTATTGCTCTGCATGGTGAGAGCAGAAATCAAGCAAACATGTTAGCAATTTGAGCAGTTATCAAATGAAGAGAACATCTTGTTTGAAGTGATTCCTAGCAATATTGTGAGACTTGAATAGGGGCGTTTCACAATATTGGAACGAGACAATAAGCCAACAGCCAAATCGAAGTATCTGCTTAAATTTCCACAGCCTCCAAGTAATTTCCAGTGCGCGCAAGAACTAATTTAACATACATATATGAACCCTAAAATTTCCGAAACACATCAATCATTATGAATTGCTTCCCCATTAAAAAAAGCTGACTAAGAGCATATCTAGTGTAAAACCCAACTTTCTATTTTTCCCCTCCCTAATTTGATAAATCAGACTAAACTTTGTTTATGCTCGTAACTGTAGTAGGGATGAATGTGGTTGTCTAATACAAATAGAGTAATGATGTTCAGCAGATACACTAACCAAATCAGAATCTGTATTAGACAACAAATATGATAGCATCACCTGTTGAGCTTTAATTACGAGATTCTGAAGCATGTATTGGTACTTTTCAGGTTTCTCTGTCATCATACGCTGAAAACCAAAAAAATTCATTCATTAACAAAAGAAAAAATAAATTTGAAAATTCATACAAATATATTTCGTGGTGGAAAGGAATTTCCTTGCCTTCAAAAGAAATGCTGAAGAGTAATAAGCCACCCTTGAATCTGTATCATCTAAAAGTTCTCTGCAACAACCAAACAAAGTAACATTATAACTTGTCCACCCATATAAGGCAGACTCAGAGAGAAAAAGGGAGAACTATGAGGAATCACCTGAAAAATTGTTCCCCGTCGACTTCTTGGAAAGCAGATGAGTCAGAACTGCACTTAGCAATCAGGAGTAAGAGCAGCGCAGCCCGTATGTCAGAGGCAGCCCCTGGGTGGTTCCCTCTTGCTTGGCTTCCAACAGCAACACCCAAAGCAATGTTGTCTGTTGCTGCTCCAGCAAGTTGTATCAATGGCCAGTAGAACAGAGCAGCAGGAACATGTGAAATCAACTGCATCGGAACAATAGTCTGTCCTTGAAGCAGTAATGCAGCCATGGAGGCCGTCTCATGATCAAGAGGATTATCAAAATTACCATCCAGTGTAGCTTCAGATTCCGTAATCCCTATCGTTTTGCTTTCACCTGCGTTATCCATAACTCTGCCACGTGGAATATCATCTCCAATTGGTAAGTCGGAAGCTTGTGGTACTCTCAAGCATAATTGAGAGAAGAGTATGTCACACATCTGTTCAGGAATAGCAACTAATTAAATACCAGATAAAAACTACGGTGGAGAGGAGATTCCATCACTGAGCAGCTCATAATATAGTACATTAAACCAATATATATTTGGATTCCATGAGCATCATAAACATGAAATGCTACATACAAGTCAAACGACAAGCAATATCAAAATCAAGCAGACATCAGATGGTACGGTAGAAGTAGCACTTCTGTAAAATTTTCTAATGCTCCAACAGGATAAGAAATGATGCAGTCGCAGATAAAATTTTTTATTAGAACATGTCCAAATGCAAAATTTCAAAAGCATATTACATTAAAATAATACCAAAACCTGAAACAAGATCATTCATGAGACTACAAACAATGTTGAATAAACATGTGGGTTGAAAATTTCCTTAAAAAGAACTTTCGAATTCAAAGTTACATAGATCTTCCATTAAGTCATGAATATATAAGCCTAACATGATATATGCCTGACGTTCCATGGTTATCTTTCTCTATTGTTTTTCAGTTTTTCAATTCCCATGTCCTATATGTTCATATCTATAAAGAAGTACCTTTAAAATATTTTTGCGATCTGTTTCATTAATCTGAAAGACCAAGAAAAGAGCACTGCACATTATGTCTATTACTGCATTAGCTTTCTCCAGACGGCTATCTTTAGATGCCTGGCCAAGATCATTGGTGCCAGAATTACGCAATTCATTCTCATTTAACAAAAATTTGCATCGCATAAGAAGTCTTTCTACAATAAATAGAAATCCCCATCTAATAAGGTTGTGTTTTGACTTCAAAAGTCCACACATAAGCCAGATGGAAATGGGTACATCTGAAGTTGTTGAATAATCATTTACACCAGCATATGCAATTCTCTGTTGTAACCTTTTCACATTTGTCCACATACTTTCGTCCCTTTCACCAGTAATTTCTTCAAAAAGAAGATCACCTAGCCAGACATAACCATTTTGACGATAAGCAGTTCTATCTGAATGAAGCAGGGAATGCAGAGTGGCCCATGATAGTTTGGACTTCATGCTTACACCATTTCTTAATAAAGAACCTTGAATGTTTTCAAAAAGTTTGAGAGATTTGGTTATCTGTATCATATAAGAGAACTCATTGTCCAAGTGCGTAAATGATTTGATTATTGTATTAAACTTCTCCATTATGTTCTCCAGGAGCTGCACAAGATAACAATCAAAAGTTAAAACAATTATCAAGTTTAAGTTAGTCAGAAAAAATACATTTGATCTTTTACAAAAGAATTAATTGTACCGAAGAAGCATGGATAAACATATAGGACATGGGCACGTCACACAGTGACTTGTTATTTTTTTAAATCTAGAACGAACATGACAAAGACATGTTTATTATTATGCAAGGAAGTTAAGTCAATAAGCTTATGCATATATACATTTAAAAAATGAGTTTGATATATTTTGCTTTCAAATTTGCTTTATCTTTTTTAAAATTTGTGAGGTGAGTGTATAAGACACAGCTAACACAGACCTCAACTATTTTCACTAGACAACTATTTGACTCTAGTAGATTTAGTTGTCAAAGAAACTCATAGGAAAATATTCCCCACCCGTCAATCTATTTTATATTATTATGTGTCTGTTTAGTCAATGAAGCACATACACGAACACAAGACACAAATACAGACACGACACGGCGATACGCCATTTTCTTAAAAACTAGGACACAGATACGTTGATGATACGTTAAAAATTTTATTCATCAATATGTGAATTTAGCATAAAATACTATAACATACTCTACTAAAAAGCATATAATGTCAAGTTAATTAATGAACGTCGGTTAAGCATGCTGCGTGGGAGGTGACGGCAAACGATTATTTTTTAAGATGAAGACATTTTTTTCATGAGGAAGAAGGAAAGGTGGTTAGTTTTTTTTATGACAAATGAGAGAGATGACTTTTTTTGTTTTTCTTTTACCTTTTCCTTTTCCTTTTTATTATTTAGTTAACTATAACATTAATTATTTTGGGTTTGAGGTTTTAACATTTGGGCTCAAAGATCACACATGTTTACAAGATGTGTTAATAAGTATTTGATCCATGTCTAACAATCGTTAGAACTATACTGATTATGTAACTAGTGTTTAATGCATATTTCTATTGTGCATCCAATATAGACGCACAAGCTAAACTAAAGTGTCGGTGCTTCTTAAAGCCAAAATACTTACAAAAAGGCTTCTAGTTGAAAATAATAAGATAGAGTAACTGAGAAATTGGATAGTATTATTTTTTTAATTTTTTATACAAAAAAACAATGTTATAAAAGAGTAAAGGGGTGAAGGTCACCTCACAAGACCTCTCGTTAACTAATAATTGATGCACTCCCTTTGTCCCCTATCTAATGCATAAAGGAATGTGCACGTCTAACTAAGTGAGAAGCTTAAGCTCATGGGTTTGGATAAATTAAATTATATACACTTCAAAACTCCCCATCTGTAAACTTAGAAATTTGAAAAATGACCAACAAGTGAAAAATCAATATTAATTTATTAATTTAGAAAGAAAGACAAGGGTTTGAACACAAAATCTATTGTTAAAATTTCAATCAACCCGAAAGTTTAAGCCAATAGATTAAAGTAAATTTAATTATATATCCACTTTAACACAAACATGTCACCATCTTTGAGTTCAAGAACAATTGGGTGTGCGGTGATTCAAACCCATGACCTCTTGGTTATGGGTCCATACTTATTGCCAGTTGAGATATAGCTCTTGTTGGCAAACATGTCACCATCATCCAACCCTCCTCCCTCTCTTCCCATATTTGAGTTGCCTCCTACCTCAACTAAGGATATGTCTTCTACCACAAACCCAGAAAAATTAATTCCGCTACATCGGCAAATGTTTTCAACCAAGCAAGTTGACATCCTACATTAACAAATTTAGATGAGTACATACCATATTTAGTCGCTCACTATTAGGATATTGACTCAATGCAGATGAGATAGACGCTTTCAAGATCTCTCCCACACCTTCCACACCAAGCTTAACTGAGATGTAAAAGGCCTCAGGCGCATTGGCGAGACTGAACAGGGCTGCAAGGGGTTGTATCTCATCATCACCATACTCCATAACCCCTATTGTTGTACAAGATTCATTTATTTGATGCAAAACATAATCAAAAAGCACCAGAAAGAGATTTCTTCGTTCTTCTTTTGAGTTTGCTAGAGAATACTGCACCATAAAATCACTCTGAACATTAGAAACGTAAGATATAGATATAATTTTTCAGTTATCATCATTCTGAACATTAGAAACATTAACATCTGATCTAGAATATTATGTAGCACTCTTCTCAGACAAAGGAATAAATGTCACTTTTAATCTTGTGAGAAATTCAAAGTCAACTAAGCCAAACAATTCAACATACCACAAACTGGTAACTACCCTTGAAAGTTAAAATTAGCAACTTAAGGATTTAACACGGAGAATATCCCTTAGGTAATAAGTTATAAGCTTCCCAAGGACAAAAATGGATATAATAATTAGATTTCATGAATTTATCTACGGCTGAAGTATATCAAAATTTCTTCTACAGGAGTCAGTCTCATCAATCCATGCAACTGAACTGTAAACAAATTAGTACATACCTCAAGGAAAATAAACTTAGTTCCTCCAACCAGATCCACCTGATCTACAAGAAAGATGGGGCTTGGATTACCCTCTAAGGAATCTTCTGGGACTTGATAAAACATATTTGTTAACAGGCAAATAAGCCTGCAATGAACTATTTCAGCCCAAGAATTTGTTCTGCTAGTTTCTAAGAATGCCTTAATAACCTGAAAGGAAAGAAAGACAAAAAATAAAACAACAGACCCTCTTATCGATGAAGCAGCTAAGAGAAAACAGTATAAGCAAACCCGACGAAGAATAGCATTACTACAATGTAGATTTCCTTATGCCAACAGGCCAAATGGAGGTAATTGATTTCAAGATAATGATATTAGGTAGTGGGAGCGCCAATGTATTTGCCACATGAAAAAAGATATGACTTACATGAGAACTACTGGCTAACACACCCGCTAAGCCTTTTTGTTTGAACATAAATGAGCCACATAAATGAATTTGAAATGAATTGCATAGAAGCCTTATTTAGTTTGTTGACATATGGCTCTTTGTTTAGCCCGTTGAATTACATGGTCTAGTCATCGAGTGGCTCAATTGGTCAAAGAGGGTCTTGAGATGCATAAGGTGATGAGTTCAATCCATGGAGGTCACCTACCTAGGAGTTAATTTCCTATGGGTTTCCTTGGCATCCAAATGTTGTAGAGTCGGGCAGTATGTCCCGTGACATTAGTCGAGGTGCATGAAAGCTGGCTCGAACAGTCACTGATATCAAAAAAGAATTGCATGGTCTAGTCTTCTCAACCCGAATATAACCCCCCCCCCCCCCTCTCAATGTTTCTTGTTTGACTGCTGTATCTTTGAAGCAAGTTAGCAAAACAACTCACCCTTATGTCAAGACCCTTTAGTCGACTTCTCCTGAGTCTGCCTCTATCACAAACAAAATAGAGTAAACAGCTCAAAGCAGATGTCCAGACAGATTCTTCCTTCTCTTCAATCTGCAATCACAAAATAGATGTTTTAGATATTGACCAAATAGTGGGCACCCATATCAATGTTTCAAAGAAATAACCTTAACACGAATTGTGTCATGCCCTTATTTTTGTTCTTCATACAACAATGTTTCAAAGAAATAACCTTAACACGAATTGCCCAAAGCATCCCCTGCCAATTAAGTCATGAGCTGAGTAGACGTTAAGTTTATTCTCAACCTCATTTAGTGATTTTCTTTTTGATAACCGAGAATCGTGCCGTGCCGACCTCATTTAGTTATTAATTTAACTACTTATGACTAATCTCAGATTCTCATTCAAGCTGGCTCTAGCCCATAACAGGAAACTGCATGTATACATCTCCCATGCAACAGCGTAGTGCAACATACAGGATGCATTTTTCTAACAAGAGAATTCATGGGATTAACAATTCAAGAACACGGTACTGCAGGTAAACAGAGTAGAATTCCTCATTTTGTTCCTTAACAACTTGTATAAATTATGACCGAAATAGATAAAGGTAATTCCTAAATAGGTGGTCATCATGGAGTAAACTCATTCCCTCTAAGCACTTTATGAAAAATTGTAATAATAAAAATAGCCTACGTAAAGAGCTCCCAGAGGAAGAATAAATAAGATTTTCTCCCATGAAATGTCTACACTCCTATCATCCCCATTTCTGTTATTTCATTCAAGCCCGGTCTTCCATAAGACTGAATAGTATTGCATCTGATAAAGCACCTAGGTATTTTTCTTGGAAGTCCTGACATTGGTTGGTATGGTATTACAATTCTCAGCAAAAATCCAAAAGAATGGACAGTATTGCATCTGGCAAATTCAAACCATTTTTTCAAGGAAGTTGATGTTGAAAATAATTCAGTACTCTTTTGAGTGTCACTGAGAGATCCAAATTAAAGATATCGAAAATTTTCACAAAACTAAAAGCATGAAATATCGTGCATACCTGGACGAGAAGAAGCAGTATCTCATACAAGATGTTAAGAATCCAACATTCGAATTTGTTAATAGATGAATTTGCACTGATATTGTTAGGAGAATCAGGATTTTTCTTCCCCTGTGAGTTAAATTGGGCTTCATCCGCAAGATATGATTCTTGAGAATACTCTTCTTCAATTGTAGAACTTTCATCCAGTGTGATTGGTTCTAATAAGTGAGCATGAACGCCAAGGTTCAAGATTAAATCAAATGCACGAAGTCTGCATGTTGATCTTGGAGAACCAAGCATTTCCTTTTAGGAAAAAAAGTAAAAAATAAATGTTAAAATGACCTTAAAAAATAAAAATAAAAATTTAGAACAATACATCAATCCAGAACATCACCTCAAGCATGGATAAAGTCAGAGGTGCAGCAATCCCAGAATCCAAAACATACCTGTAAGAGAAATCATTGAATAACTTCATTCATGCTTGAGAATTTAAAAAAAGAGAAGTATAGAAAAGGCAAATAGAAAACATGGAACAAAAATAAATAAATAAAGACATCATAATATATTCACAAATCCTTCAAGATCAGAAAATATATCAAAACATCAATTGACTCGATAGAATTATTTTCAAAGTCTTGACTTAAGAAATAATTTTTTATAGGAAATAAAAGCATTTACATTCATCAGTGAAAGTGTTATAAAGTACAAAAACAATTCAAGGGCAGATACATATGGAAATGGAAATCAAATAAAAACAAGTCAATACACTAATAAAAAACATAGGGTTCGTCAATACACAATCAAAATCAAAGGATTCTAGAATTTCTTTCACCCTAAGGCCCCACAACGTTGCGGACACCCCATCTTGCCACAAAAAACTTTTCCCTTCTCTCAAAAAGGAGATGAGTACACATCTCAATCAACTCTTGCACCCTATATGCCTGGCCAGGGAAAAACCAAACTCATCTAAAAACATGTTCCAAACTCTCGAAGCCGTTAGGCATCTCAACAAAACATGATCCATGATCCCAATCCTCCCCATCCTTGTCCACATAATACAACACCAAGGCTCTATCAACAAGGATGCCTTTCTCACCACTCTATCAAGAGTGTTCAATCTTCTCTGTAAAAGCTGTCAGACAAAGAATTTAACTTTTTGTCAAAATTCTCGCCTTCCAAATAAAGGCAAACACTACCTCCCCACCGAAGGACTAGGAGAGGGGTAACAATACATGAAAAACCAAAAGACTGACTAAGGCTCCAAGAACGAATATGACCGTTAACGTACAAGCTTGCCACACAAAAAAATCCTTTCTCTCAAAAAGGAAAGAGAAAAAAGCACTCCTCAATCAACTCCTGCACCATGTATGCCTGGCCATGTAAATACCAAACTCATCCCAAAAGCATGTTCCAATCTCTCGAAGTCGTCTATCATCTGCACAATACATGATCCAGATCCTCCCCATCTTTTTCCACATAATACAACACTAAGGCTCTATCAACAAGGACACCTTTCTCACCAGTCACCACCCTATCCAGAATGTTTAATCTTCCGTGTAAAATCTGCCAAACAAAGAATTTAAACTTTTTTAACCCATCTCTCAGTCCTACCCACCGAAGGACTGAGAGATGGGTTAACAATACATGAAAAATAGGAAGTACATGAATAACCAACAGATTGACTAGGGCCCCAAGAACGAACATGATCATCAAAGTACTTCAAGCATCAACTTTCAAACAGCAACCGGAGTTCAAATAATTACAAGAAAAGGCTTCAATCCAAACAACGAATCCTAGCAAATAATACAAAAGCTTTAATCACCAAAGTCTCAACAAAGCATTGAACCTAAGAATCTCCCACAACTCCCTCTTCAAATCCACAGTGGGGAGAAGACTCGCAACCCTTCACCAATCAGATCGATGAAAGAGTGAGGTGTGTCACTGAAGCATTAAAAGGAGCAAAGATGGAGATCTTCTTGCTTTTAAAACTAAGAAGGGGATGGGGAAGACGAAGTGTCGCTAAACTCGTGCAGCTCGATGGCGAGATGAAAGCAAGTCTAACGAGTATCCATACTCCAAATCTGCAAGGAGTGTGGAGCTCTTATTGAACAACAGAGAGCCGCCATCTCGAGAAACCCACTCGAACAATCTTGTGCAAACTGCAAAGCCTAGTCGGGCTAGATATAAAATTGACGAAACCCACAAAGCATGAGCGTGCGTGAAAATATTGCCAAAAAGAACCTATGAGTGAGAGGGAGCGTCGTTTCTATTTGTGAAGATCGGCTAACCGAGATGCTCGAGAATGAGTTTTGCTTTCCACCGAGGGAGGAATGAGAAGAGAAAGAAAAGGGAGGAGAGAACTAGGCAACGAAAACAATGGGTGTCATCGAAGGTCTTCCTCCAGCGCCACAGGAATAGATGAGAGAGCGTTAAGGTTCTGAAAACACTAGGTAGGAGAGTTTATAGAG
>JBBMEF010000002.1:6344741-6362072 GCA_037832685.1 Sicyos baderoa | reverse complement strand
AGGGGGGTTAGAGAGAGAGGCTCGAGGAAGGGTGTTCTTTCGAATCTGTTTCTAAATTCTTATTCTTTAGGTGTTATTTTACTTTACTAGGGTGTATCTCTTCTACAAATTTTTCTTTTATATGCCCTCATGTTCTTGTGTTATTTCATTATTTTCTCAATAAAAGTTTGGTTTATCATTTATAGAATTTAAATCTATAAAAAAAAAAGCATTAAACATACCTCACACAAGCGAGTTGTTGGAAAGAGGAACAAAAACATATGCACACAAGTTGAAATGAATGAGTAATGAATAGTAGATGAAATTTGTAACGTTGAAAGTAAGTTAATCATCTAAAAGTAAAAACATACATGTCAATAATGAGCTTTACGAGAACGCTTACGGCCACATCCATCGATGGCTTGCCACTGTTTGTACTTAACCTAGAAGTTACTGTGAGGGAATTAGCTATGGGTGAAGACATTTCAGAGCATACTGCAGCAATAACCTCGCACACCTCTGCAGGATTCAGTCTCAGAGGTTGTTGTTCACTGATGGCCATGAAGATAATTTTGTGAGGTACAGAAGCAACAGAAGATATTATGAGCTTGATTGATAAAAACTTCTTGTTTGAGTTCTAGTTTTTTATTTTTAAGTTCTAGGTTACCTTACCATTATTTATTTCATTACATGACATACATGTTAACTTGTATCTTCGAGAAAAGTTAAAAATATTACAGGCACGTATGTTTACTCAAAGCCTCTTGTCAGACTGTATCATAATTCATACCTTTAAAAAAAAAAAAAAACTAATAATTGAATCAAACAATCACTAGGATATGATAACACCCAGCCTACCAGTTACATCATAGATCACGATCAAAAGCCTAGAAGTTGTTATGTATCCCAACAGAACGAGCAAAATAAATTAATATAACAAATCAAAATGCAAGTTTCCAATAATAATATTGCATGAGAACGAGAACGGTAATTTTTCATAACAGCAAGGCCATCATTCATAAATAAATCCATCTAAGTAGTGATCATTTTCATAATTTAAATGAAAATTACTCTCCAATCGACATTATGTGGCTTTATAAATTTAACTAAACAAGTACTAGCTTTATTATTTTCTAAACCTTATGAACTTACAGAGTTCCAAATAAAAACTTTCTCATCTGCTTTTTGTACCTGTAATAACGATATTGGAAAAGTGGTCGGGCCTTCGGTCGAAATGTACTCCCAGGAGAATCTTCCCTAAGATATCAAGATGCATATTTATAAGGTAACCGTTCTTTTAGTATGATTTGCAGAAACAAGAATGAACTTTAGACAAAAATCTTATACCAGATCTGATGCAAGTCTGATTTTGTGCGCTTTGATGCAGTTATAGCTCTCAAGTGGAGACGAGCAGAGGAAGAATTGGTTATAGTTGCTACTGGAGACGGCTGCAATAGTTGATCGACATATGGCATATCAGTTGTTCCAAAAGATTTCCAAGGTTGATCCTTCATTTTGGCTTCTGTATCTCCCACTAAAAGTGCTGCTGCACCTACTTCTAGAAGATTACGTGTCCTCAAGTCTTGAGTATTAACAAAATTTTCACTGTACCATCAAACAGATCCAGCATTTGATTTAACCAATGCAGAATAAGCAAAAAAAACTTATACGACTGCATGCATAAAAGGCCGCATAACAAAATTGAAGGTTATTTAAAAAGTTCATTACCTATCCCTTTGCAAAAAAGATGACCGTTGCTCCCCAAGCCATCGCCATTTCAGGGCATCAAGTGCAATGTATTCAAGGTCGACAATACCATCAACTTCTTCAATGTTAGATAAATTTGATATAGATAAAACTGCAGAGTCTTTATGTTCTGAAGATTCTCCACTACTTGTCACATTTAATTGTGAATTGAAGGATCTACTCAAGATAGACGACAGTGCAGGAAGCGATTGTCTTGACGTAGAAGGTGCACCAGCAAAGGCAGCTGGTTGAAATGATCTCCTTGGTATGTGTTGTGCCACCAAGGAACGAACATATTTCAGTGATTTTATAAGTGCTCCAGACGCAATACTTGATACAGGCAATGGCGAAAGAGTAGAAGAGATTGTAGGCGCAGCAGATGGTTGACTTAAAGATTGAGACCATGGTGACGACCTTCGATTTGGACTAAAACTACACTCACCAATTGTGTTTAAGCAAAACCGGTCTATCTGCATTAATGTTTCTTCAGAGGGTTTATATCTGCAAAAAGAAAAATATAAAACAAATTTGTTTCAGGGAACATAAAAACAGCTATTGAATGAATATGTAGTTGGGAAAAGGCATGTGAGGATTCCAGAAAAGAGCATCCAGGAAAGATCATTGGATTTAAATAACAATAATAATAGTGATAAATCAATTGTAAAAAATCAAATGGTCAAGTAGAAAACTAGAACGACTTGTTTTCATCTTGATTGGAGCTGAGCAGCAGCCTTGGTATTACTACAAGAATAAATCACGAAGTCTGCACCAAATATGAGCTTTTACTATTTACTCTCAAAAAAACGGTTTATAAGAAGAAAGTTTTAAAATTAAAAGCAAACACTGAATTAGGAATCAATATATGATATAACATAGCCTGTGATATTGGAGTAAAAAGAAGTTGAGACAAAAAGTAATTTCCTGTATAAGAAGAAAATAATGATTTGAGTCACACGCATCTTCAAGGACAAGGGGAATTCCTATGAGAGTTTTGATATAAATGCACTATATATCATTTAACTCTACCCTTTTGTAACTCCTTTAGTTTTGGGCTTTGCCCTACTTTTGTAATTTCGTACATTAACCAAAAATAAATAAATAAAATAATGATTTGAGTTAATAAGAAGTTATAATGCATTACGAATCTATGATGATGGACAGTGAGTAGTTGAAGTGTTACCATATTCCGGTTCAATAGAACAAACCCAGTGACATATACACAAATTTTGAACAAAGAAAACGAAAGGTCCATATTGAAAGAGAATGAAGTCCATCACAAGGACAATCAACCCAGTTCAACAACTATAAGGGTGTAACAGAAATATAAGATGATTTAATAAACATACCTAAGAAGGTAGCGTTTCAAAAGTGCCACAGACCTTGCAACTACAGCTGGGCTGGATGCACAAAAAGCCAAATGAGTTGTAAAACGGCAATAGCACTGAAAATGCAAGAAACATTAACCCAATTGTATATAATATAGATTAAATTTTTCTATCCAAAATTTACTAGCGGGTAACCAAGCATATAGGACAATGGATTGGTGAATGATCCAAGATAATTTGCAAACCTAAATGCTTTTCAGGTCCTGGCTCAATCTTTATTGACACCTACATAGCATATCATATCTCACGGTTTCTAATATAAAGGGTTAAAGGTAATACAATGTTCGATGAGATTAGTCAAATTTTCAAAGTGCGTTATAGCTAGCATTAACACCAACGATCATCCAAAATAAGAATATAGGATGATGAGGTAGTTCCTTCTAAGAATGCAAGCATAAATCACAAGTATTTCCAATCTCCAAATTGCAAATATTATTATTGCTCATGTTTTTTTTTAATATCCGTGACTGTCCGGGCCAGCTTGTGCACACCTCGACTAATATCACGGGACATACCGTCTGACCCTACAACATTTAGATGTCAAGGAATCCTGTAAGAAATTAATTACGAGGTAGGTGGCCACCATGGATTTAACCCATCACTTTAAGCACCTCAAAGCCCTCTTTGACCACTAGGCCACTCCATAATAATAATAGCACAATGCATATGATTTTCTTTTTTTTGATAAGAAACAATTTCATTATAAGTATGAAATTATGGCAATGCCAGTAACAATTACAAAAAGGATCTCATATTGTTCAAAATAGAGTCGAAGCTATAGTTGCTAAAAATAGGAGATCGTTTACACCAGGAAACAACAACAATAGAAAGATTTTCCATAAACTTAGAGAAGTTGGTATTATGGTCATTGAACAGCCGGTTGTTCCTTTCTCGCCATAAGTTCCAGCAAAAGGCTCTAATGAAATTTTCCCAAAGCATCTTCTTCTTGGCCTTAAAAGGGTGCCCCATTAGAGTATGGCAAAGGAGAGAATGGGTATCACCTGGAAGAGTAAGGGGCCAAGACAATGCATATGATTTTCCCTCTACTCTTTTATTTATAAGACACATTTTCCCTCTAGTGAATACCGTTAAACTAAATCATCTTCTCTAAAATCTTTGTATCAGGCTCAGCTAGTTGTAATGAGAGATATATAGGGGATCTTGAATTCTCCTGGGTTGGGACGGGCGTGGTTACCTTGTTTCAAAAAAATATTCTCCTGGGTTGAGGCAATTCTTTGGGGTTATTTTCCTTCAGCCAATAAAGCAACTCTCCCTTCCTCATTTTGAGTAAGAACTTATCGTGGTTTCAACATATGCTTTGCTCATACAAAAAGGTTGAACTTACATTCACCCGTGTATAGCAATATTTCATTGTCAAATTGGCTCTCTGTGTCATGGCCTCATGGGGCATTACTAGAAAAATTTAAATTTTCAAAACATGGTTCTATTTATAATAGTAATAAAATATACTAATTATATGTACATTTGTTGATAATTTAGAAGGATATGAAAAATATGTTATATAGATCCTTCAAATAGTGTGAAAAGTAAAGCAAGCATTAGGATTCACCATCTTAAGCAAAAAAGCAACTCATGAGTCTATTTAAAACCGACATCATCTACAAGTTTGGATACCTTCGCTCCCTCTCTGCAATTGTGTGTTCCAAGATCATACAATATGCTAGGTCTGTTGTTCCAGGTGCTGCCAAATAGTCCTGACATTTGATTAAGCTTTTGATGTTAGAATAAAGTTCTAATGAGATAATGGCTTGGTAATGTATGTGCAATTTTCACTAACATGAGACTGAAGATAATAGGCTACACAAATCTCACAGAAAATAGTAGACACTGAAAAGTGTTCTGAAGGTCAAGAGTCATCATGTATTGAACTGTACTTGAGAAGATGTGTACAAAAGAATCTAACACATTATTGTGGAAGAGATGATGAAGTTATGAACTACCACCTTCTCCATATTATGCACCTCTATGTGGGTTCAAACTGCTACTGAACGTTACAAGCAATCTTCTAAAGAATTGGTTAAGGGATTATAGACATATGATATTACATAGTTAAACTTGTCATCCATGATGTTTTCTAATAGTATGAATGAAGACTCCCTCTTATTCTTAGGTTGATTGAATTGAATCACGACAATTTTGTGTAATCATCAACTCCAGACAGATGTAATAGTGAAATCCAACCACAGAACATTGAAGGCGGAGGCGCCAATTAAAAATGTTGATTCAAGTGTGATTTAGCAAAAGAAAAAGGTAAGAAATGGGATTTGCTCAAGCAAGCATTGGAAAAATCTTGACACTCTGATCTCTGGGCAAACCTAGCTAACATGCATTTTTTGAACATGGCGCCTTATCATAAAAAACAGAATTCTCAACTAATTTAAATTATCTAACTTTGGACAGGGTGGCGAGGAAGATGCCATCTTGATGGTTCTGTGGTGCTACATTCTTTGCAAAAAGGATCCTGAGAGTTTGGATCACGTTTTGTGGCAACGTGAGACCACTACTTCAGTTTAGAATCGCTTCTTCTTGGCTTTTGATGTCTCCTTCGTCAGGCAAAGGAATTGGAGAGAGATGGTGAATGAATGCTTAGGCCACAGAAAGGGAAGTTCTTATGGCAGGCTAACTTTTGTGCTATGCTTTGGAGTACAATAGAATCGTTCGAGGGTTGGAGAGTAATCCTAACGATATTTGGACACTCATAAGATTTTGTGGTCAAATTGTAACAATGACCTAGGCCAAATTGTTATAGATTGGAAGCCATTTTTTGTAGGCTCCATCCTTCTTTTGTGGGTTTTCCTTTTTGTATTCCAGAGTATTCTTTCATTTTTATCTCAATGAAAGTTGGTGGTTTATCTACTAAAATCTTTATACAAAGAATGTTGTACACCTTAGCCCTACTTGACTAATGTGTATTCCAAAAATAGGTAAGAGACGGGATACATCATATATATAATGCAAATCATTTGAATTCAATGATAGATTGGCAACGGGTAAACTGATGCAGGTTGCCTATGCCGCGACCATGAGCTATTGGAAAAGAAAAGAGAGCTCCCATCATGTCATTCAATCACTTACCTATATTTACTGAGCCTGAATTGAAGAATTTGGTAGTAAATAATTTCCAGACATCCCTAACTGGCCAGCATTATAAAAAAACTTAATAGGGGTAGCTAATTTGGTTCTAATTCACTAGGAACTATATTCAAAAGCTTTGTTCTACAAAGCCATCCTTATATACATTACTGTTTTATTTTTTACGTCATCATTGAAGAGTTAATGAAAACACGACATTGTGTAGATATAATACATCAACTAAGCAAGTAATATAGCAAATGAATGAACCATCATGAGTTGGTTGACCAAATTGTCAAAATGATCTAGGAGAACTAAGAGTGAACGGGTTCAATGCACACTTATCCAAGTATTAATTTCTTACGAATTTTCTTGCAGTAAGGTTAAAACTTACGTTCTATGAGATTAGATGCATAGGCTAGTCATGAGTTATATCCAAAAAAAAAATGATTGAACGTTCTATTTCAGTTTCGATTTATTTCTTTAAGGAGAATCGATTAACGGGAACACATTCACCTAAATGAAGTTAAATTGCGATAACTATACTTTCACTTAAACTCTATAATTATTCTTACATTGCCGATAAGCTTCAAAACAACACATCCAACATCCAATTCAGAAGCATACGATATACGAAGACGGAAAAAAAACAGATGCATATAGCAATTCAATCGCAAAAAAAAAAAAAAAAAAAAAAAAAAAAAAACGAAACAGAAATTCAAGTTCACGAGAAACCATCCAAGGGCAACAAATTAAGCTCAAACCTAACAAAAAAAACTCCCTCAAAACACACATCTGAATTGAAATTCCTCAGAAAAAGGCAGAATCCGGAGTAATCCAGCCCTAATTGCAAGATCCAAACGAAAAAAACACCAAAAAGCTCATAATTACTCACCCGAAGAGTCCGGGAGGCTTCGGCGACGACGACGGAAGCAGAGGGGCCTCCATGATGCGAATTAGCGGCGGAGGAAGAGAGGCAATCGGCGACGGCTCTTCGCAGCGGCTCGGGAGGCTTCTTGAGCGATGAAGATCTCAAGCGAGAGACTCCAGACAGCGGCCCCAACTGCTGGAGGCGAGAAATCCCTGGACCCCGAGAAGGGCTGAAGGTTGAAGACGACATGAGAACAGGAAATTGCAGAGAGAAAAGGAAAGGGAGAATCAGGAGTGAGCTGAAGTTCTTGGGAGCTGGTGGCCGGAAGTGGTTTCTTCTACATTTGAAACTGAATCGGAAGAAACTGTTTTGAGGCTTCGCTGCCGGTGACAGAGTTTCACAGAAACGATCGAGCGAGCGAGAGAGAGAATGAAAATTATAATAATTTCTAAAAACAAAAACGAAATAAATGAAAATGGAGAAGAAAAAACAAATTAAAATAAATAAAACTAGCTAAGCTAAGAAAATAAATAGTAATGAACTTCATGTATCGAATTTCACAAATGTATGTTGCTGATTTCAATGAATAAAAACTAAAAAAACAATAATTCAGCTGCATATATCTTATTTTAATTTTAATTAAAATATGATGAATTTAAATTTCCTATTTTCAACTATTATTATATTAATTAAAAAATATATAATAAATTAGTGACAAGTTGATTATCTTATTTGGTATTATTTCATTTCAATTTCATCATTATGGTTTAAATTTAAAAATTGATATTTGACTCTCAAACATTTGTTTGTTGATCCATTTTCTTAATTTTTCTTAAAAAATGAAAAATTAATAAATTGATATTTAAAGTTATATTTCTAATTTTAAAATTTTGTAGTGCGGTTTCTTGAGAAGAATAAGTGTAATTTTTTTATCATCATTTTAATAAAAGTAAACGACAAAGTATACCATAATTAAAATGAAATAATGTGTAAAAAAATGTTTAGTTTTGAAATTGGTTGACTAAATAGAAAACACATTTAAAAAAAAAAAAGTTCAAAAAAAAAAATCTAAAAAATAAAAAATAGAAAACATATAAAAGAGTTTTGAGAGGAAAAAGAAAAGAATAAATCTTAAAATTCGCGATAGTGGAATTAGCTGTCCGTATGAGCGTAATTTTATGAGGCTGGTTAGCTGGCAAACATGCGATTTCGTTCAATTACATTTTTAAGGAAAATTATAAACTAAATTACATTGGTTTTATCTAGTTTGTAAAAAAAAAAAAAAAAACATTTTCGATAAGGATAAATTTGATTTCGAAAGAAAATAATGCAATGGATAAATTTCCGTAATAAGCCTTGATTTTTTCTTTTTCGACAAAATCAATCTGGATAATTAGATAAACAAATTTTTTTTACACGTGGTTGTTAATGTATAATTTTACAATTTGAGTAGCACAATTAGTCATAAATGGCATTGAGGTGCATAAGATGATGGATTCAAATTTCATGGTGGATACTACTTAGGAATTAATTTCAAATTAATACCTACGAGTTTTCTTGGCATTCAAATGTTGTAGGGTTAGGCGCGTTTGTGCACGCAAGCTGGCCCGAACAGTCACGGACATCAAAAGAAAAAATATATGTATATATATATATATATAATTTTACAACGACAGTCTGATAGTCGCTTTTTAAAATGTAACTCAAAATAGAAAACAAACGATGTGAATAAAATGTCTATTTTCTTTTTTTTTTTTTTTTTAATTCGGACTATTTTTATTCAATGGCAATAATTTGACGGTCGAAAGTTAACTATCTCTCTTCTCAAGCTATCTACAAAATTGACAAAAATTTATATTAGGTTAGTATCCATCCATCCCTAAAAATCAATTTGATTGATCGAAATTAAAAAAAAAAAAAAAAAAGTAATAATAATAAATGAAATTTAAAACGTATGATCAGTCAATTTTGAAGTATATGTCAATTTTTAAAGTTAATTGAGTCAATTAAGTAAATATTAATATTTTCATATAATTAATTAGATAACTTATTAAATTATTGTAAAATTAACTTAAATTTATACGTGTTTCAACAAAAATGTTCGTAAGTACAATTCTTTAAATTAATTTTCCAATAATCAATTCAATTTTATTTTATTTTTTGATAAATATGTTTTTTAACAAATAAAAAAAAATGAATTAACCGGTTGAACGATCGGCTTAACCGGGCTATTCTAGAACAAATTTTGAAACTGTTAGATTAAAGCTTACATCAAAATCAACAAAGCTATAACTTGTTGATCTAAATATGAACAAGCAAGAACCTAATCAAAACATCACCAAGTTAAAAGTTTATCCAAAGGTCAACAAATAAAGGGCAGATCCAAATATCAACTTAAGGGTCGATCCAACTAGTTTATATAAAAAATTAGTAACAAAAATAAAAATAAAAAGAAATAAATAATTTATAATAAACACTAATGGTTATGTGATCTAATATATTATATATTATAGTGTTCTTTTTCTTTTCTTTTTCGAGCTTCCTTTGTTGTTAGATTGATAATGCATTTCATTTTGTTGGCTTCCGTACACACCATCTAGACATTGTTTTTCAATTATTCAATCAAGAAGATTAACGAATACTTGTTAAAATTGAAGTTTTGTTCTTATAAATATAAGGAATTAGAAAAATTAACTAAATTCTTTATTTATTATTATTATTATTATTTATTTATTCTACATTAGCTTGTTTTTACATTTGTGGTACTCCAATAATATTATGTATCCAATAGTAACCCATTAGTTATGAATTTCAAATACAAAATGTTGTCGAATTAGAAAAATAAAAAATAAAAACTAATTTAAAAATTTAAATGTGGAGAAATAATTTGGAAGGATAAACAACCAAGATTATATATATGGAGAAAATATCATAATATGAGATAATTATGTTTTGAGTTGAAACAATTTAAAATTTAATGGTAAACGGAACATAGTTCCGGTGGCACCTTGTATGACTCGATAATCAAAAGGTTACCGAACCCCAATAGTTGATTTTTTTAATTAAGAAATGATTGATGTGTTGATGAACGGAGACAGATATATCCACAAAAATAAACATTTTTTTTTCATACTTCATCAAGCATGGTCTACAATCCATAATGAAAAAAATTTCCTTTTCAAGAATTAACTTCATAACATAAATGAAAATAACCATTTTATTAACAAAACTACTAAAAAGACCAAAAAGTCCTCATCATCTTGTCAAAACATATTCACTTAGCTCTCAACCATGCTGATCATCCAACAAATCAGGCAGCAGTTTCAAAGAATTTTATGCAAAAGGCAAAGGAAAAAAAAAATCTGTTTGTTTTCCAGGAAAATGTCATTTACTCATTTCTTGGCATTTGAAGCCTCGCCCTGAAATTATTCTCCATCAAAGGCAGTCCATCTCTCAGTTTGATCTTTGGTTCCCATCCAAGAAGCTCCTTTGCTTTTGTAATGTCTGGCTTCCTCTGCCTCGGATCATCGGGGGTGTTATCGACCATGATAACCTCGACGTTAGGATTGATAATCTGCAAAAGACAATGAATGTCAAACCAAGAATCGCTATGATCTAAGACCCTTTTCACTTTAGGGAGAAAGAGATATCTTACCTCCTTGACAGTCTCGGCGAGTTCGAGCATGGTGAATTCACCTACAACAATAATGATAAGGTTACTCATGACAGTTGGATAAATGTCTACCTAGAATTCATTGTTCTATGTTACGAAACCTGGATTCCCGACGTTGATCGGCCCAGTGCTATCTCCTTCCATGAGTCGCATTAGTGCTTCAACCTTCATCGGGTAAAAATAATAAACCATGAGCTAAAAGCACTCTCCATATCCGATGACAGGATAAGTATAAGACATTGAAAGACTAAAGGTGAAGGTTGTAAAAAATCCACGTACCATGTCGGAAACATAACAGAAACTGCGTGTTTGCGTTCCAGGTGCCTGAACGGTCAACGGTTCGCCACTGCATTTCAAAGAATAAAGCATGTGTATGTGAGAGCTAGCGAACAATATCATATGAAACTAATCCAAGAAGTTTACCGGATTGCCTGAGCAATGAAGTTGCTAACGACACGACCGTCATCAATGTTCATTCTCGGTCCATAGGTATTGAAAATCCTTGCAATCCTTATCTCTTTTTCAAGAAAAATTCATAATGTTTTTAGGTCAACTCGACACCAAACCAAATGGACGTAAACACGGATTACTACAAGAGCATAAATCTCACCAATCCCGTGCTGCCTATGGTAATCAAACATTAATGTTTCAGCCACACGCTTTCCTTCGTCATAGCAACTTCTTACACCTTTGACATATAAAGAAGCAGAGTTACAACATTGCAAATTTACGACCGGGAGTCCTAAATCTATCAGTAGACATCAGTTTTGAGAATACTCGACATACCAATTGGGTTGACATTACCCCAATAAGTTTCATCCTGGGGATGAACAAGAGGGTCACCGTATACCTCTGAAGTCGACGTAAGCAAAATCCTAAGTTCAATGATTATAAAGTTAATAACATAACAAGATATACATTAAACCAGTTCATTAATCATTACTGATTATGAACAATTTTGTCATGAAAGTTAATATTCTAACCTTGCTCCAACTCTCTTGGCAAGTCCCAACATATTCAATGTGCCAATCACATTTGTCTTTGTTGTCTGAACACCATGAGTAAAAAGTTAGAACATTATACTTGCAATATGAATGCAACCAATTCTATCTCACGAAAGAGTTGTTCGAACTCTAATACCTTTACAGGGTTGTATTTGTAGAAGATCGGCGAAGCGGGACATGCCAGATGGTATATCTGATCCACCTCAACCAGCAACGGCTCAGTGATGTCTAGCATAATGCCATATGAAAAAGGGGTCAATTCGAGTTCTAGTAAACAAACAGAAGAGCAAAAATGAGACAAAAATGATAAGATATGCAAGACACATGAGGAAGAAGATGCCAGTACCATGACGAATGAGCTCGAATCTAGGATGACCAATCCAGTTTTTAAGGTTGTCCTTCGAGCCAGTAAAATAGTTATCCGCAACAATAACCTAAAGAGAAGAAAAATAGACTTCGCGTATCAACTTCTAAATATTAGACCGTAATTTTTGTTTGAAACTCTTTTCATTGACGTTTTTATACCTCATTCTTTTCATTTTCCATCAATTTGTCAACTAGATGCGAGCCGATAAATCCCGCTCCTCCTGTTACCAAAATTCTCATATTGGACTGCCATCCAAGAAACAGACATTGTATCATCAAAGCAGAGTACAAACAGAAAGTACCATAGATTCTAACAAAATAATAGAATGACAATGTGCTTCAAAAAACACATCGAATCTTGTCCGAAGTTCCACTGCTCAATCAAATTTTCTCATAACCTTTCCATTCAATTGTTAAGAACAAATCCGGTATGATAAGATCCGTCATTAGTTCGACTCATTCATCACAACACGAAGCTGGTCATTCTCCAACCGAAATTCGAATCTGCTCCCCCAATTGATTCTATCCCAAGAAGACAAATATTGATAACTGTTTGAACACTCTTATGACTAATTCTTACAATCACAAAACCTTCTTATCAGTGTTCTTCAAACATGTTAAAGTTAAATCTCTTGATAGAACCCAAAAATAAAAAAAACAAATCCATTCAATCTAAAATCAATATGTAATTTTAGAAAACCTGTAGAAAAGTATCTCCTAGATACGTAACCACCGTAGATTGAATCCATAACCTCCTAGATCCCTAACGCCTTCTTGCACAAAATAGCACTTTGATGATACCAATCAAATTCCTCAAAGAATCCATCAAAATACAGAAGCGATCATAGATCATTCAATAATCCGAATTCAACATATCATAACATCCATTACCTGAAAAAACTTAGCATTTCTCAAAGGAGAAGGAAGAGGTGGGTTTTTTGTAGAGGTATAAACATCTCCATTAGAGGAATCCTTAGCCATCACTGAGACCTTTCTGATACCCAAATTAGAAACATAAATAACTTAAAACATAACAAAATAAGCACAAATCATGAATTGGGTCAAGAACAAATCCACAAATAATGAGCCTTTTGAATCACAAATCAAACGGGTTTTTCAAAAAAGCTACAAACAATCTCACCCTTCAACCAATAATCTAAATTAAACGGAATAAAAAAAAGGGTAAGAACACGATTTCCAAATTTAAAACAAAATTGATGAAATTGTGTTGAAATTTGTAACCGAAGGGAAGTTAGAAATACGAAAAGTGAAGAAAAGAATCGCAAATTCACCTGAGAAATATCGAAATCTGGAGTTTACTGAGAGAATTAAGGCTTTAAGCGAAAGATAATTACGGTGATTAATGAAGAAATGGGGCATCAATTGTAGTATTTATAGGATTACATTCAAAAACACCTGTAAATAGGATAACCTCTATGTCATTAGTTGAATATTGATACCAGTTAATTTATTAGTTGGTTGGAACTAAAGTGTTGTAATTAACTACTTAACTTAAATTTAAAAAAATTCTCATACATTTGATTAGGGTAAATTTGTCTTTTAAAAAATTTACTCTTCTGAGCAATTTATTTTTCATTTACCTTTTATTTAATAGAGTTTAATGAAAGTATATATATAAATTCGAATTAAATTCTAACTAATTATGTTGTTCATTCAATATTTCAATTCTTTCAATAATAGTGTTATTTTTCTCTGATGGATTTGTTAATAGTGAACCACGTAAATTTTTATGTTGTTTTTTTCTCTTTCTTTTGCGTTTTTTTATTGTTTTCAATCGATTCTTAGTTATCGTTTTCATAACATCAATCTGCAATTCCAATAATTGATCTTAAATATCTTAATTGATTTTTGTCAAAAGTTTTGGGGAACATCCCTTGTGATTTTTGTTGGGATTTTTGCAGAAAATGAATGAAATAAATAATTCTAGACATCAATCCATTTACCACTCTGTTGTTCTCTCAGCTGCTTTTTAATTCTCAATTTCTTGGTTTTGGAACAGTGGATGGTGAATGGACAAATCTGCATTGGGCTCTTTGCTCTGAGGGATATTTCATATTAACAAGGGATATTTCATATTAACAAAGGTTTAGTTGAATTTTATTCTTTTATTTTTTATTCGTGTGTGTTCGAGTTAACTTATGCGCTATTATCAAATGACCTCTTAACCCTACTACATTTTGTTGTTAAAGAAAATTTTAAGTCCCAATTTGATAACTATTTAGTTTATTGTTTTTTATTTGTAGACAACCTTTTCTAATGCGATATTAGTGAACACCTAATGACTAAGAGGTCTTAAATTCAAATTTTCCACCCCAATAATTGTTGACAGAGATTGGGCTTTGGAAGAGACAAGTGATTCTAGGTATATATGAAGTACAACTTCGATTCTTGATTATTAAAAAAAATTATAGAGTTAACGATTATTAATTGGGTTAGTGATTGAAGAGAATATTAAAGATCTAATAAGTTGTGAGTTTAATTAACAAATTTTAGGGATTGGTGATCTTGTAAGCTCAAAGTGCGATTTGTAAAAATTTCTCTTCAACTTTTGTATTCAAAGTTAGACAAAACTAGAGCAAATTTTGATGGGCTTGTGATTGTGATCGCTTCACGCCAAAATGGGCTTGCCTAACCAGCCCACGATTTACTCCACGCAAAATTGGGCTGGCCTGACCATTTGAGGGATGCACAAAAATAAAATAAAATTAAGGGAAATGGTACTAAATGTCTAAATTTTGAAACAATCTCTAGTTTTTGTCTACACATTTTGTGCATTTAAATTTATGTCTAAAATTCAATGTTTGAGGTGAGATAAATAAATTGATCCATAACTACCCTTTTCAAAATTAATGAAAAAATTTTAATTTTTTTTTCCTATTTTGTTAAAATTTGGAAATGCATTGTTGTTGACCCATCTCTCCTTGATTTGAGGGCAAACAACTCCCACTTTAATTGTAAAATAACATTTAAAATAATTAGTTTATTTGACAACCTTATGCCATGAGTTTAGGATTAAATTAACCAAAATCATTTGATCATTCACCACTCACTGTGGAACCAAATTACAGCACGAAATCTAATACCTCATTAAATGGAAAATATCTCGATTATCATTGCATTCCATGTGCGATGGGACACTAGCGATGTGTACTCAAATTACAGTACGGTGTCTCTTGACGTGGCTAATAGGTGCACAATTTCTCAGCTCTTGTCATCCATCGGTGACCGTCTCGAACTCAACGAGGGGTCCTATATTTCAAGCTTATGCATTTATAAATCGGGGTCTACCAGAAGCAAAGTTACACATCTAATTGAAGACAGCGATGTTCGGTGGATGCTCATTGGGTTTGGCAACGGGCTATACCGACTGCTGTGCTATAGCTGAAATCACAACCATGCGTACAGACATGTACAGTCCGGATACAATGTTAGGGCCCGGGGGCGTGAAAGTGGGTACAGTGTTTCCTAATAAGGAGGACTTGAAGGAAACTCTTTCTAAGTTAGCATTGAACATGAGCTTCCAGTTTAGTACCACCAAGTCTAGCAAGGCGCAATTTGCTGCGGTATGTATCCACCAGACTTGCAACTGGCACGTTCGTGCGTCTGTCTACAAGGGCAGTAACATTTTGGTGGTTAGGAAGCTCACGGACACTCACACTTGTCCCGTTGATGTGGTTTAGGATGACCACAAGCAGGCCAATCCTACAATAGTGTGTGGACACGCGGAAGCTGCAATTCGTTCGAGTAGTAAGGTAACATGCACACCGGCTGATGTGATTGAGTACGCGAAGAAGATGCACTGGGTAAATATAAGCTACTACAAGGCTATGAAGGGTAAAGAGAAAGTCCTTCAGCACATGATGGGTAGGCCTGAAGACTCATACATCTTATTATCAAAATTCGCTGCCAACTTAATTGAGAAGAACCCAGGTAATGCTCGTCTGGATGTTTTGTTTCAAGTATCACGGTGTGTACAAGTAGGTACAATCGTATGGTAACCAGATTTCATGTTTTGTAGATAGTTACACTGCACATGATTTGGATGACGATGACGCTTTAAGTACTTTTTCATGAGCATTGCAACATACATAAAATACCATTGTATGTTTCATACGTACGTACGTACAATAAAGTAAAAATAAATCAAAGTCAATTTTGCACATTTCATCTTTTCTTTTTCTTTTTTTAATTTTTCTGTCTAAATTACGAATTCAAACAAAAAAATTAAAATCATTTTTTTGAATTGTTGTGATTCTGTTGAAAAGTTTGTTTGATATTTTAAATTAAAATCCCTTTAATTTTTGAATGGTAGTTACAATAATTCATTTCTAATTTTAAGAAAAATGCATTAAAAAAATGATTTTAAAGTCGGGGGTATATTAGTCCATTGTATGTTTAATTAAGTAGAGTTTAATTAATGCATAAAAAAATATACATACATTTAAACACCAAAAAGTCATAGACATTTACTCGAGATAGTTTCAAAAGTAAGATATTTCCCAAGTTTTCCCTAAAATTAAATACAATTATCATTTGAAAAAAAAAAATCCCCTTTTGAGAATATATCGGGGGAAGAGAGACAAATACCAATTATCGGGATCAAATATGAGACACTGGTATTAAACTGATTTACAACCAAACAACGAAACCATTGTATCACTAACCTTTTTTGTAAAAATCTTTCTCTTTTGTTATTTACTTTAAAGTTTAGTCTCTATAATTTTAAAATTAAAATTTAGTTTCTATAATTTGAAGAAAGTTAAATTAGAATTTAATCTTTGTCACTTTTAATATTAGCAAATTGAGTACCAACAAAATAGCTATTATACGTTAATGATCAATGTAAATTAAGTGATTGATTTAACAAAAAAAAAAAAAAAAAAAAAATTACATTATTTACATGAAAATAACTAATTCTCAAGTATATAATTCATGACGCTTTCGAAGAATTAATATATATATATAATGAAATCATAAGAACTAAACTCTAGTTTTATTATGTTAACTAGACTTATTTAAATTAAAGTACTAAATATTAATTTTTAAAATGATAGAGATTAAATTTAGGGGAATTTGCATGTATATTACAATAAGATAAAAAAATTGAGTAAATAGAAACTTTTTGAAAATATTTGCAAATCTATCAAAATCAGATTGATAGACTCCATCAATAGTGTCTGATAGACTCCATCA
>JBBMEF010000002.1:6330408-6344641 GCA_037832685.1 Sicyos baderoa | reverse complement strand
TTGCAATATTTTTAAAAAGTTGCTATAATTCTAATGCAGAGTAGGAAAATTGCTATACAGCGCAAATTCCCTTAAATTTATCTCTTTAACTTTCAATAAATTTACCCTAATGATAATAATCAAATCATAATAATTGAGCTAAACTTAACTAAATCTCAATTTTATTCCCACAATGATTAGATAGGTAAATAAAAAACTGGTGGGTCGGGTGTTATTATAAATGAAAACGAGAACCGTTGATTAGGAAACAGACGACCCGAAAACCCGAAAGCAGAGAGGATAACCCGAGAAACAGGAAACCGGCAAATCCGAGCGCAATGGAGATGGTGGACTGAACGCAGAAGGCAGTGGATAACCGACACGTGTCGGTTCCCTTGAGAGTGATGGCAAGAGCCGTCCCTGCCGAGTCCGCAGAGAGGAGCAGGTACGCGAACGCCTACGGAATCAGAGCCCTAATTCCGATTAGACCAGAAACGAAGAGAGAGAAAGGATTAGGGTTAGGGTTTTGACCTGGTCATGGCCGAAATCGAACCAGACTTGTAGAATCTCAGGGAATAGCGTCACTTCTCTGGAGATTTCCCACACGGAGGCGATCATTTCGAACAGCGAGTACACTGCAACGATGGAGTTCGCCGCGAATACGTACCTGAATCAGGTAATAAACAAATTCAATTCGATTCTGATTTTGATTTTGATTTTACCTAATATTTCTAGATTAGCGTGTTATTGTTGTAACCTGGAATCGGAATCGGAAATTGGCGTACCTGAAGGCGTCGAAGTCGTACCAGCGAGGGGAATCGGCAGCGGAGCGGCGGGAGTTGGTGAGCATGAAGACGGCGGAGGCGAGGGAGAAGCAGAAGGTGGATAAGCGGAAGACGAGGATGAGAGAGTTGAAGCGCTTGAGTTTCTGAACGGAAACGGTGGAGTGGAAGTGGTGGTGAGGAGTTCCGCCGCCGTTGCGGAGGGACTGAGGGGATCGCATGGCCGTCGCCGTCGCCGGTAAGTTGATTCGATATCTCAGGTAAGTTGATTAAATTTTATGTTCTTGGATGCTTTTTTTGGGTCTGAAATTGGGATTTGGGCTCTGGGAGATGGAGGAGTCACGGGCGGCGAGGGGGCAAGAGTTCCATGAGAGAGAAAGAAAAATGAGTGGGAAATGTGTGGGAAATTATTCAAAGAGAGAGAGAGAGAAGAGAAACAGAGGAGGAGGACTGGACAGTGATGGAGTACTGGAAAAAGTGTGAGAAATTTGCTTTTAAATTTTTGGGTTTCTTCCTTATCTCTCTCTTTGCCCTGTCCCCATCCCCACCTCAATTACAATTACCTTCATTATCATGCTTTCTAATTTTTCTTTCCTTTATAACAAAGAGGAGAATGTTATAGATGAGAATTTGGATGCACCCTCGGTAGCACCCCATTATAATGTCGGGAGTATGTTTTTTCTTGCCTACTTAAGTAAGAAGTCGTATGATTGAAATATTTCTAATATAGTATTGAAATTATGCCTTTGGCTTGGTAAAAAAAAATTTACATTTTTACCACGCCCGTCTCTAGATTAGATACGCGAGATATCAAAGGAATGAAGATCTGGAAGTGTCTACAAATTAATGTTATAAGTGAGTTTTGAACTTTAGATCTTAATAAGAGTACAATTTCAAAGCCCAAGTCTTTAATCAATTGCACCACTCTTTGGGAACTTTTCGAATAATTACTATTTTACCTTTTACTAAAAAAAATTAATTTTGATAATGATTTTCCTAATTATACATTTGGCTTGGTAAAACTGGTCACTTTTTAAAGTATAAATTTAGAGAATGAGACCAACAAACCCTACATAGAGGGCACAACTGCTTTAAAATAATATGAGAGTGAGATACTGATTTCTTGGATCGAATTCGTGACTGTAAAGTTGAAATTGTTTAACATCAAACAAAATAATCAATCACGCCACCAACCCATTTGATTGCAACAAGTATTTATTTTTTCATTTTTTGTGTACAAGTTGGGGGATGGGATTATAAATACCGATTCCAGTGATGGAACCTGTGACAACACTTGTTTACAACCAAACAATGAAATTATTACGTCACTGACCCATTAAGTGCAACAAGTATTTCTTAAACAACCTAATACTAATTCTAAGTTACCCACAGGTAGAGCTTTATTTATATCATGTATGCAAGATTCGAGTCACAGAAATGTATGTGAATAGAAAGATTGCTAAGGAATATTAAGTAAAAAATATGATTAAGGAAAAATAAATAAATAAATAACATGATAAAATATTGAATTTACAAGTCAATATAAGATCATTTTTTAATCAATTGGTTCTTTGGATTGGTTTGTTTTTTATTTTCCATAGAGAGTGGTTTTCAAAATGATTTAATTTCGTAGTCCTGTTAGTGATAATTTTGAATTTTGAATTTGAAATTCTGTTTTGTTTTTAAACGTGTTTTTCCAACAAAATTATGATGAACATCCATTATCTCTAAAATAAATCAGAAAACGACATCGATGAATTATTTCATAACAGTTTTTGTTTTAACAAGGTAACAGTTTGAATGTTGATGTCTATATCAATTGAAATATCAATTTCTTGCTGTTATAAGACATCAATATTGATAAATATTAAAAATAATAGTTACAATGGAAACTATTTGAATTTAAGAAGAAAAAAAATCCCCTTTTTAGTTACCACATTTTTATTGTTTTTCAATATTTCATATCATTTTATAATATTGTATTCGAAAAATCAAATAGTTTCTCAATCTATCACATGTATTGAGGATTTTATATGGGAGAGATGAATTACTTTTTTTATTGTCAAATTAATTTTGAAATTAAATTTTAAATTTTAAATTATCTAATAATTTAAAAGTTTGTACAAGCTAATAAAGTTCAAATCTTCTTCTTTAAATGCTTTTGGGGTTAAAAATCTCAAGCTGATAATTGTTTTAAGTGAAAATCTGAGTTTTTCAAAGAAAAAAAAAGGTGAAAATATGAACCTTTTGAAATAATTTATAATTTAATTTAATTATTTTATTTTACACACATCAATTTATTCTTATAACTTTATAACCCATAGTAACCAAACAAATACAATCATGAATTACTACCAACATAATTTAAGTGATTACTTAGAGAGAAAACACAATACAATTAAGAGTTATTTTTCTTTTCACCAAAGAAGAGCATATATAATGTCATCATAAAATTAGTTGACAAGACGTTACATATTTAAATCTAAATTATTATTGAAATAAAAAAAATAAATCTTTTCTTTTTTTACTAAATTTGAACGCACCCATGTGTATATATGAATCAAGTTCGTCATATAATATTCTTCTAAATTTATATCAAAATGAGTATACTTAAAATAATTGACATATACTCTTTTCTTAGAGGTTTAAGGTCCAAATTTCTTACCCACATACAAAAATCTAGGTTACAGTCCCCCACTTTCTTTTTTGGGAAAACATACAAAATGTTGAAATGAAAAAATCGAACTTTTATTCTCAAATAAAAGATAATAATACACATCAATAATCTTGGTATAAAGTATTATAATAATAAATAGGTTTCTCTAATTTAAAAACAATTAATCTTAGAAAATTAAAATTCTCGAAACCACAATTTTAACATTTCACATTTTTATGTGATCTATACTGTTTACCTGATGTTGTAAGGTAAGCCGGACTGCTATAAATAGTAGGCCCGAAGTGCTTTATGAGTTTTTTAGAAGAAAAATAAATATGCATTTATAAAATTAAATCAAAATGAGAAAATTTTAAATGGGGCATTCCGAGAATTGAACTCGGGACCTCTCGCACCCTAAGCGAGAATCACACCACTAGACCAAATGCCCATTTTTGTAACCTTAAAGAAACTAAACATATATAAAAATTAAAATATTGATTTATTTTTTTTACTTCTTATTCCAAACACATTAATATATTTATTTAAAGTCAAAATCATACATTTAGCTCATAAACTTTGAGATTCATATTTATTTTGTATTTAAACTTTGAAATGTGTATAATAAGTACCCATAAAAGTAATAACTAAATGGATGTAAATGTGTGCATACCATCAAAAGATCTAACTTGAAATGCTCATTATGAGTTTTGTTCCAAAATTGGAGAGCAGCAGACCTTTTTGTGACTATGTACAGATTGTTTTGTAACTACCATTTTCATGGGCTTGTTTTTGCCCACATTTGAACAATATATATATATATATATATATATATATATATATATTTTTTTTTTTTTTTTTTCATTTCTTACAAAAAAAAAAGTTTAGTTATTATCATAAAAGAGAAGAAACAAAAAGTGGAAAAACACATAGGGAGGCTTTTGGATTGCCTTGAAAACAAAAGCACAATCTTCAAAAGAAAGAAGGAAAAGAGAGCTAAAAGAGAATCCAACATTATATGTTGTCTCATTCTTTGTTAATTGGTTCTTGGTCTTTCCTCCACAGATGAATTGATTTAAAGAAAAAAGTTCTTCCAAAATCACTAAAATTTCTCCTATCTTTGTTTCTTCCATACCCACCTCATTTACCTTCTATATTTTTCATTTTATTTTTAAAATTACTTTTATTTTAAATAAATTAGTCCTTAAATATAATTTTTTTGTTTGTTTTAGGTATGTTTATTTAAGTGAATATTTTGAAAGTTGATATATTTTTTTCATGAAAAAATAACTATAAATATTAGTTAAAAAATGATCCTTGAAAAAATAATTTTAAACAGAAAAAAAAAAAAATTCTACGGAAAATTTGATCCCCACCAATTTTTCACAGAAAATTCCTTGATCGTTCGATTGCATTTGCTATGTGGACTATACATTGATGCCGCTTGAACTATTACTCTATTGGCAAATATTAGTCTAATTTAGAATATAATATTGAACTAAATTTGAAAATTTATTTAGAAATGATTGAATTATGTCAAATCGCCCCTCGATTAAGGGTTCAGCTTAATTTAATCTACCTACCAACAAAAACTTCTAAAAATATAAGAATAAATTGATAAAATTTCAAAATTCAAAGATCAAGCCCACTCTGGAGCTTTTAGTTGGGCTTCCAAACGACTAAGCCCACTCAAAATTTGTGTAGTCCAAGTTAAAGGCCCAAGTTTTTTTTTTATGTCGTTTGTGTAGTCAAAGACTCAAAGTGAGAGTTTCCAATTCATGACATCTTCGTCGGAAATCCATACTTTCAAGGATTGAATTTCAACTTTATTTATTAAAAAAAACAAAATTGAATATTTATTGTGATGAGGCTTAATATAAATCTAAAGAAAGGTATTTTAGTACATACCGGAGGAATGGAAAGAAATACCAATTTTTTGAATCGAACTTGTAATGTTGTTGTTGAACTGGTTTACAACCAAACAATAAAATCATTACACCACTAACTCATTTGATAGCTCTCTTTTTATTTTCAACATTATATCATTATAAAACTAACAATAATACATACTTCAAAACTCATGTCCAATAAACATACTAAATAATGTATCAAAATAACACTTTTAAAGAAGTCAATTTAAGCATAGTTCAATTACTAGTTATTGAGTAGTTGTCAAAAAAAAGTTTCATTAAACCATTGAAATGTTGATTAAAAAAGTTCGAATTATCATTCTCACATGTTTGAGCAACAAAAGAAACTTTATAGAGTTCAGTTCATGATGAATAATATTTGGTTTACTATTCATATTCTTAGTAAGTGGAAATTTCAAATAACTACCAAATAAATTTTAAATTTTGAACAAATTCCTAAATTCTAAGAGATGTCAAATAAGTTCAAAACTTTGCATTTTACTCAAAATAGGTTTTTAATTAATTATTTAACATAACAAATATAACTATTATTGAATATGGGTTTCAAAAAATGAAAATGTGAAGTGGGTTTAGGGCATGGTAGAAACTATAATAGTGTATGGGGTGGAAGAGCGGCTAAACATGCCCCTTTCCCTTTTGAGCTAGCTATCATATCCATCATTCCTTGTGAATACCCCATTTTTGTAATTTCACAAAATAATAATAGAACTCTTGCATAAAAAAATACATTTTCATCAAGCTGTCTCTTTTAGTTTTTTATTTTGTAAATTTTAAAAATATGTATCTTTATTACATGAAAATTAGTATTAATTTTGTTAAATATTGGCTTTAAATGAAGTTTTTTTTAGTATACATGGAGGTGGTGGATCACAAATTTTACCGTAGTAGTTAACCTGTGATTGTCGTGTTGAACTGATTACCACCAAACAATAAAATTAACAAGTCAATATAGAAATAAATTCACATAAAAACTAAAATAATCATTAAATTAAAATTAATCTAATCATCAATTTAATGTGAGAGACTATGGGGTTCCAGATGCTCTCCCACTTTCTTCCAATGTGGGACATTTGCCTAACATGCCCCCTCAAGATGGTGCCTCTTTTGGGCTCACCAATCTTTTGGGCTCACCAATCTTAATATTTTATTGGACCGAATACCCGTTTGGGCTTTATGGGCTCTGATACCATATTAGAGAATATGAAGTTCCACCTCAAAACCAATTGGCAATGAGGGGAGTATTCCACATCTCTTATAAATGAGTTGTAGAATCCTCACCTTTCCAATGTGGGACAATTGCCACAAGGTGAGTATCTCCAACATGGTCATTTATATATTAATGTTTTTGTGAGAATTATTAAAATGTCTAAAATATTTAATTTTAAAATTTAAGGACTCAATTAAAATTAGATCCAAACTTTAGATTTTTTTTTTTTTTTTCAGTGACAAAACATAAAAGAGATTTAAAATAACAATTAATGGTAAAAGATAAGACCCAAAAAATATATTTTTAAAAATAAGAAAAAAAAAAGAAAAAAAAAATATATATATATATATCCCCACTGTCAATATCAACATGGAATCTGATACGGGAATTGGATTCCACCAAACTCCATTGTCTTCTTTCTCGGTTCCCAAGACTCCTTTGGCAGCTATTTATTTTGTTTTTTGTTTTCTTTGTTATTTTACTACATTCTCCTTTATAACATATAAAATGACAAAATCCAACAAAGACAAAATAAAAAAAAGGTTTTTTTTTACAACAATATTGTGAGGAGGGACGATTCAAACATGTAACAACATGATTACTAGGTCGTACATGCCAGTAGAACTATTCTACTTTTAGAAAAAATAAAAAGAAGAAGTTAGTTTCTACTCAATGGTATAATAAAACAACAGGAATGGTATAAACTATAAAGTATTTAAATTTCTATATATAAATAAAAGGGAAAGAATAAAAAATTAGAACGTATTGATTCAATCGAAAGAGTTGGTATGGGGTGTTAATTTAATTGTTTAGTGATAATCTAATTCAACACTTACATAATGGTTACGAGTTTGATTCTTAACCATCAAGACAACTATTTTATTTTATTTGTTTAGAAGCACCAAGACAACTATTTCAATTGTCTAACGTTGGTGAGGTATTGTATATTTTAAAAATTCTAAAAATCGGTATTTGACTCTCATCTTTTTGTAGAGTATTAGTACTTTTTATGTAAAAGCAAGCCAAACAACTCGAACAAACATAAGTCCAAACATTTTATAAGAGGTGTTTGTTGTTTGAAGGAATTAACAAGCTATTATGAATAAATTTTTACAATATTCTTCTTTAAACAATCACATTCAAATGACATATTATAATCACTCATTTCTATTCACTTAAAATAATTAATTAATTATAATTACTCATTTTCTAAACCACTCAACATAATCATTCATTTTTAACCTCCCATTCCCAATCCTTCAAAATAATCACTCATTTTTATCTATATCTAATCGAACAATTATTTGTAATTTCTCCATACAAATTATCATCCAAACAAGCTATTAACTGCAACCCATCTACAAATAATCAAATCTAAATGAGCTATTAATAAAATTTAAATTTATAATCACTCAAAATAACTTTTCATTTATAATCACTCAAAATAATCATTTTATAATTTCACATCCAAACATCTTTAATGAGATATTTGATTTAGAATATGTAGTGAAATAAAATTATGTTAATTAATATTTAAAATTGGAATTACATATGTGAAAGCATTTCGAAATTCAGTGCAGCCGTGCAAGTAAAGGGAAGTTAAAGAGTCAACGGATTCCCTTCGAGTCGTTGACAAAATGATATATGTTAAACTCACAAATATTTGTCGGATCTTTTGTTTATCTTTTTCAATTGCAAAATTCAAGTTTTTATTTTTTATTATTTTTTTGAGAAACGCAAAATTCGATTTGTTGAACTTGGTAAATGTTTGTTAAACTTTATTATTTTTTAATTTAATAGTAGTGAAAATGAACCTATAATTAATTAATTACCAAGAGATATATGATACAACTCCTTTTAGAATGTAATAACTTCAAAATTAAAAATTAAGTTAATATTTTAGCATAATCATACTACTTAAAATACTATATTCACAATCAAATTTAGAACTAATGATGGGTCTACAATTCCGACCTCTCACGCTCCTTCTAATGGAAAAATCCAATTCAATGAGGATTTGGTTCATCCGACTGTCTCTATCTCAGAAGATCGTGCTCACAATAATGTTGGAGCTGATCGAAAACTTAAGTTCCGGTGACATTAATCATTTGAAAAGCGAAAAATTGAAATTCATATTTTTATTAATAGTAATTTAACTAAAGAAAGGAAACAAAACACATAAATAATCGTTTTTTTTTATATAAATTATATGTAAATGTAATTAATTAAAGTTCTAACATTTTAGTTGATGATATATATGTTTCGACTCTAAACTATAATGGATGAAAATAATAAATCATTCAACATGATTAAAAAGTTATTTAAATTTTTTATTCTTAATTATTGTTGTAACTAAAAAAATTAGTTATATTTATATTCCCAACATACCTGGTCAATCAACTGAATTATATATAAAAATACTTTTGAAACATATTCCTAAATTTTGTTTCAGAAGTAACATTTTTTTATAATTATTTTTAAGTTGTAATGTATACGCTAAAAGTTTGGAAAACTGTCTCAACATATTGGTATGCCTCTAAACCATTTTTCATAGAAATTACTATATTTTGAGACATCAATATTTATTTGGGCCCAAACCAAAATTTTGAAGATCCCATTCATTCAAATCAAAATAAAATTGTTTTGGCTGTGCATAGAAATGTGTGAAAGAGAGAGAGATTGGAATTGAAAATGAAAATCACACACACAATGGTAGCTTAATAGAGAGTTGAATATAAAAAAAACATATTATTGTTGGTAAATTGAAGAAATGTATTCTAAAAGGTAAGAATATTATTGATTTGGATTCATCCACCATCTTTATGGGCCCTTTTTTCCTCTCTTCTTTTATGATTGATTAAGACTAAATTTCATCTTTAATGAAAGCATCTATTTAAATTAGACATATCCACCCATGAGGGCCCTCCCCTTTCTCCCATCCCATGCATATCACAATCTAAAACCCAATTTTCCCACATTTCATTTCCACAAAAAAAAGAAGAAAAAAAAAAAAGATACCCAACAATTTGATTTGATTGGATTTTGATCAATATTAATTTAAGATGTTAGAAAAAGGAAATGTCTACCATATTTGATCACATAATTTGGTATTATTTATATGAAATAAAGAAATATTTATATAGTCAACAGAGTAATAGATCAATCGACATCAATGTTCACATGATAATTTAGAGGTCTTGGGTTCGAGTCTCTCCCACCCCTAATTATTGTAACTCAAAAAAAAGAGAGGAATATTTATATAATTAGAAAATAAAATAAACTTTTTTTACCTACATAATGAGATTTCCCTTCGAATCTGGGTTTACCATGCTTTTTTATTCATGAGTGTCTAGAATAAGTTACACTCGTTTCAATTATTTTTATGAAAAAAATCACTTGAATCATACAACATTTGATTTTTTTTTTAAAATATATATTATTAAATATGTGACCACTATAAATTGAATTTATATATCCTCTTAATTATATTGAAGTTCTTAGTTATACTGAAGGGCATATCATATTTTGATTCAAGAAGTTCAATTTTTTTGTGTACCATGTAATTGGACTGTGTTGAAAATCATTTTGATGGGGTAGATTAATGAATTATAGCTAAGTTTATTTTATGAATGAATTTAACGTGTATCTTGAAACATGGGAGGATATTACCTTTTTTTTAATAGAAAGACCAAGTTATATAAACATTAGGATCTTAGTGTTATTGCTTTTAATTGGAAATTCTTTTTTATAATCCTATCTCGTTTATCTTGAAATATGTTTCATGTTCTTAAAGGTGCATCTGATTTTTGGTTAAAATCAAATCAACCTAGCCGTTTGATATAATTAAAAAACTAACATCACGGATTCGAACCCCGAAAAAGTCGGTATTGTAATCCCTTCTCCCAATTTATACTAGAAAAAACAAAAACTTAGCTTTATAAAAATATTACTTCTCATAAAAAAAAACTTTAAGAAAATATATGACCGACAATAGAGCAGAAAACCAAAATTAATAGCTGGAGCACAACTTTAATGACATCATTTATAATCTTAAAATATGAGATTATTTTTAAGCAAATAAAGTTGTCCCATATTTTCTAAACTAAAGAGAAGACGTAAGATATATAAAAAGGGGATACGTATTCTTAATGTAAGGCTTTTTGAGTAAAATCAAAAATAAAATTATAAAAGCTTATATATTTTATTTCTATATTTGTGAGTATTTTGGTAAATTTATACACATTTTCATTATTTGATTGTAAACAAATTCTTAAAAAATTCGTTATCCGATAAATAGTTATTATGAATTAATTCATAATTTGAAAAAAAAAAAAAAAATCATCATTTGATTATAAAAAAGTTCTTTAAAAATTCATTACTAGATAAATGGATACTATAAATAATTCATAGTTTTTGTTTTAATTTTTTCGTTTTTGTTCAAAACCCTCTCAAACTTTTTTTTAAATTCACTATTAGATAAATGGTTATTATAAATAATTCATAGTCTTTTTTTTTTTTTTTTTTTTAAAAAAAAAAAAAATTCCAAAACCCTCCCCAACCATTAGATGATAGTTCGCCCTGTATCAATATCCACAACATCAAACATTCCAACTTATTTTATATCATTCGAACATATCCAAACAATTGCACCTAACTCAAATAGAGGCAACCAACTTTATTTTCATCTAATTAAAAAATTCCGAATTACATTCCAAGTAATTGAAAATAACGAGGGAATTAATGCGTTGATGTTGGCAATCAATGAAATAGAACTATAATGATTAATTCATTTCTAACTCAATATTTATAATTAATTGAGTAAAACTTAAGGCTAAAATGTCGGAAAAAATATTCTTTAAGTGGCTGACCCTACCGGAAAATTTGAATTATAGTGCTAACATTTTCTGACCACCCTCCAATGTTGCCGCGCCGGTAACAGCACCACCAATAATATTTGAGATTCGAATCTATAATCAATTAGTTATTATATGATAAATAATGTCAATGAAGTACTACATCTTTTGATCAATAATTTTAGAGCAAAATTCCTCTACATATAAATACATAAAAAGATCCTATATTTTGAAAATGTGACAATTATTTTTAGTACTTATCGAAAGAAGTGGACAAATACAAATTTTCGGGATCAAACTTGTGACGTTGGTATTGAACTGATTTACAATCAAACATCAAAACCATTACGCCACTAATCTATTTGGTTTTTTTTACGGTGAATCAGAAAAAAAACAGAAAAAACATTTTTGGACGGTGATTTGGTAAAATTTTACTCCATTTTCATTACCACGTGTGAACTTTTTTTATAAAAAATGTAAAAGATAATTAAGTGTTTTCTTTTAGAAATTGAAGGTTCAACTAATTTGATTATGAGAATAATTAATTATCCGTCTTACACAAGAGGACGCGTTGGAATTCCTTAATTAAAGCGGGTGTTTTAGTTAAAGTTAAGCCCTTGTATTAACTTGAGATTGTTGATTGTCGACTTGTCGTCAAATTACTCCATTTAATTAATGAAGATTCAACTTTTTTTTTAAAAAAAACGGTAAATTCTAAAAAGTCTTACCACTATCATTTGTTTATTTATTTTTGTTTTTACTTTTTATTTATTTATTATTTTTGAGTTACAAATGTTGTAGTGAATAGTCTAATTTTACAAAATAATTACAGATCTAGGCAAATTTGAAAATATTTAGCATTCATATTCGAATATACAATATAAATAATACTATCATACTGTATTATGTATTAGTTATTCAATTATACCGTATATGTGATTATGGTTACTAATTTTTTTTTTTAAATTTGCCTAATATTATAAATATTTTATCAATTTAATCTATTCCTGCAAAAATCCCTTTTGTTTTTACTTGATTAATGTATTTTCCCACATTGTTTGTCTATTGTAACTTAATTTTGTCTCTCTTAAGTTATTTTTCTAAAAAAAAAAGTTATATCTTTTGACTTAGAGAGACTCTTCATTCACATGGGAGTCAAATTTAACTTTCAAATTTAATGGGACTAGTCAAATCTAAAAAATAATTACATATTTAGTTACTTAAAAAAATAATAAATATATTTATTAATATTAATGAGTATTATCACATATATTCTTATAATAAGATATTAATGTCTATTTATAATACAATATTAAAACGTATTAATAATTATAAATACAAATACTTTAAAAATTATTATTTTTATAATTATTTTATTAGAAGAATGTATTCATTATAATTTTTTTTAGGGTATTATATGAGAATAGAGAGAGCCTTGTAAAATAAGGTAAAATATTATTTTGTGAAAATAAATTTATTTTTATTTCAATCTCTATATTTTCAAATGTTCTCGAATCATAAAATCTAGTCTTAACTTATTGTTAACTTCATTTTTCCTTTAAATTTTGAAATATATTATGCAGGTATTTTATGGGGTAAAAACTATTATTATTATTATAAAACGTAATTTTAAATGTTCCTAAAAATAGAAAAGGTAAAATTCAATATTTAAAAGTACACCAGCTAAAATCAAAATCTTAAGTGCATAGATCATCGAGATATTTTAACTTTTTTAAAAAAAATTGTTTGACTTAAGCATAATGAATCATGATTTCCTTTTTGAATTTGAGAAAATTTTGAATCCAGAACCTCTTTGATCATAAATTATATGAAAATTAATTTATAAATTGATGATTACCGTAAATTAAATTCATTACTTTAAGTATTTCAAAAATTCTCTTTGACTAGGCGATTGATGATTTGAATTATGTTTTTGTGTGAGTGTGAGTTAATAATTTATAATCCAAAACTTATAAACATTTTATTTCAATTTTGAAAAACAATTGACACCAAAAAAAGATATATCTTTAAAAAATGGTCACAAAAATGGTACAATGGAAATAATCGTAAAGTTCTCTCTCATCATGGGACAACATAAATCAATCCTAACATATCCAACCCTAAACTATATAGGTCAACAATTAAAGATTTATTTTTTGTACAACAAGTTATGAAGTGAATGAAAGTTTTCAAAAACCAATTAAATTTTCTAATCCAATGAAAAGGAAACAGTTTAATTTTTTTTAAGTATAAATTAAAAGAGGGGATCACAAACTCTAACAATGAGGTATTATTGTTCTAAAATAAAAATTAACAATTTAATTAGTATTAAAACTATACATTTTCATTTTTATTTTTTATTTTTTACAAAATTGATCATACACAATAATTTTATTGTTGGTTGTAAACATATACAAATATTTTTTTTAAGGCCGTGCTTGATAACCATTTGGTTTATTGTTTTTGGTTTTTCAAATTTAAGCCTATTCTCTCTCAAATTTCCTACGATCCATCCTTCCTATCATTTATCTATATTCCTTTAAGAAAGTAGGAGAATAATAACCAACTTTTAAAACAAAAACAAATTTTGAGAAGCTATTTTTTTTTTTGTTTTTAAAAGTTGGTTGGTATTCCCCTACTTTCTTAAGGAAAGATATATACATGATAGAAAGGATGAAACAAATTGTAGGATATTTGAGAGAAAATAGGCTTAAATTTGAGAAATGAAAAACAAGAAACTAAGGCCCCGTCTGATAACTATTTTGTTTCTTGTTTTTGGTTTTTCAAATTTAAGCCTATTCTCTCTCAAATTTCTTACAATGTACTCT
>JBBMEF010000002.1:6306760-6330308 GCA_037832685.1 Sicyos baderoa | reverse complement strand
AAATTTGAGAGAAAATAGGCTTAAATTTGAAAAACAAAAAACAAGAAACCAAATGGTTATCAAACGGGGCCTAAATGATTATCAAACGGGACCTAATCGATTTGATCTTTTGGTAAAATTAATTAAGAAGAAGTTAAATAGGTGAATAAAATAACAGAATATAATTAAGAAGAAAACAAAATAAAGGCAAATAGTGGAAACAGAACGCAGAAACAAAGGTACATTCGATTGAGACATTTCCACCTATAGTATTCCCCCACCATCAACTTTTTCTTTTTCTTCTTCTTCTTTTTATTTCTTTATTCATTTCTTTTTATTTTTTATTTATTTATTTAATATTCCCTCTCTCAGCACATAGACCCACCATAGACCCTAGCTAAAAGCTTCATTACCTAATTAGGGTTTTTCTCTCTCTCTAACCCCATGCATGGCCAAACACTATTAATTTAAACCAAACAAAAAAATCATGAAACTTCAAGATTAAGAAATTAGAATTTAGAGAGAGAAAAAGAACAAAAAAAATTAAATAAAAAGAAAAGAAACCCTACTTTCCTTTATCTCTTTTCTATCTTTTTTTTTCTCTCATTTCTGAGCAAGTCTCTCCAATTGATGTGATTCTCCACCATCAATAACCTTTTACACAAAAGAGAAAGCTCTTCACAAGAATTATAACAACTATGGTTTTTCCTTCCCTCCCTCCATATTTGGATCCTCCTAATTGGCATCCGGTGAGTGAATTCGAACCTACGACCTCATAAAGAAAAAAGACGAAGCTTTGTTTTGTTAATTCCTTTACCTTCATTCTTCCCCCGAAAAAGTCGAAATTTTTATTCCGACCCTTTTTTGATCTCTTCTTGAATATACTCGATATTTAATCTTTTCTTTGCGATCTTATTTTGTTTTTGTTTTTGGAATTTCACCAGTTGACGAATCATCAACCGGGAGGAAATAACACTACAGAGGATCCGAATCGAATTTCGCTACCTCCACCACCTGGTGGTGGTGGTGGAGGTAGTAGTAGTGGTGGTAGCGGTGGTGGTGGTGGATCAATCAGGCCGGTTTCGATGACTGATCGAGCCCGGCTGGCGAAGATTCCGCAACCCGAGGCTGGCTTGAAGTGCCCTAGATGTGAATCTTCAAACACCAAGTTTTGTTATTTCAATAACTATAATCTTTCTCAGCCTCGCCACTTTTGTAAGGCTTGCCGCCGGTACTGGACACGTGGCGGTGCACTGAGAAATGTTCCGGTGGGTGGCGGCTGCCGGAGGAACAAAAGGACCAAATCTCGAACTCGATCGAAATCTCCGGCAACCGATGAACGGCAATTAATAGCTGGATCAGCTAATTCAACGGCTGCAATTTCACTTTCAGCTCAATCCCATTTGCCCTTTTTGTCATCTTTACATAATTTCTCTAATTACGGTCTCAATTTGGGCATAATTCCGCCTCCACCTCCTCCAACAAGCGGCGGCACCACGGCCGGAGGAGCGGATGTTCATGAATTTCAAGGTGACCATTGGAGATTACAGCAACAACCACAGCAATTCCCTCTCTTGGCTAATGATCAACAACCTAATTTGCTTTATGCTTTCGAGCCACCCGAAGGCACGGCGACTCGGTATAATCTCGGAGGGTTCTCGAGATTAGATATGGAAAACGAAGTCGCTTCGACGACCGCAGGTGCGGTGAAGGTGGAGGAGAGTAAAGGAATGGACTTGATGAAGAATTTTCAATTCTGGATGGGTGGCAATGGCAACGGCGGCGGTGTTGGTGGTGACGTTAATGCATGGAGCGGTGGCGGCGGTGGCGCCGATGCTCATGGCTTCTCCTCTTCCTCCGCTGGACACTTACTGAGACAGTAATTTTTCCCAATCCTTTCGAACTTATCTTTTTGTCATATTAAAATGTTCACTAGAAGAAAAAAAATAGATCAAAATCATTAAAAGGTAATCTATGCTGAAATGTGACTCAAAAGAGACCAAAGAAAGTGATGATCAAAATGGAAAACAAAGATTGATGGACCAGTCTAGGGTTTCAGGCTTTTATAAGTTTTTTTTTTTTCTTTTGAATTTGGGTGGTGTATGTTTGATTAATTAATATAGTTTTTTCTTTTTTCTTATGTATATCATTGGGAAAATGTAGTCTTTTTTAAGTGGTAGGAGTGACAATATATTTACAAGGGATTACTTATAAATATTTGTTTGATGTTAATAACATGTGTGCTATGCTTATGTACTTGAATTTTGAGGTTATGTTTTTCTAACCTTTTTTAGTTTTTGATTTTCTGATTGATGTTCAACAACCAGATCTTTAGTGTACAACTGCTTTGATGTTTTGAGGTTTTTTGAGTTTAATTAGTTCCTATACTTTGAAATACTCTATTTGCACTGAATTTGGCAAAAAAAAATTAGTTTTCTATTTCAAAATTTCAGGTAAGAACTCAGTTTAGCTCAACAATTAGTGACAATCTGGTTATTAAAATCTAACAAGTTATGAGTTTAACTTAGGCTAGACATTTATTTTGGATTTAATTTCGTACGTGTTTTTTAACAACAAAATATTATAGGTTAAATAATTTATCTAAAAAAAACTTTTTTTTTTTTTTTTTGAAAATATAATAAAAATATTTGAAATGAGCATAAATTCACTTGAACAGTCACGCGTATATATTAATAACTACATTTGACATTAGATATATATAAGTCTAAAGTAATGTGTATGATAGATATTGTACTGTCTAGATATTCTAGGGGGTGTTTCTTAAATATATTGCAAAAAAAGAGTAAAATGGTCTTGGATTGTGTGCCAATTCTTTTGATTTATGAAGTGAAATTAATGTCTTTTTACCTCTCTCTTCCGATCTTCTTTAAGAATCCTAAATAGTTTGGGTCTTAAAAGTATGTTCGCTTTAAGATTTTAGGTTCAATATTCACTTGTGATGAAAGACATGTGTTCAAAAAAAATAAACTTCTAAATAGAAGAGTGCATATGGAAACTGTCACTTTGTTTTGTGCTTATAATTTCCTTATTTGGGGCTTCGTCATTGAGGAAAAAAATAACTTATCATGTTTGAAAGCTTCAAAATGAGTTATTTCTAACATATTCTTACGAATTTGAGTTTATATTTGTTACGTCGATTTTACTCATTTAGTGTATTAATCTCATGAATCGTATAAATTCGAATCAATATAGAAATTGTGGCTTTGTCAATATCATTCTTTTATAATGCACATTAATTAATTTTACAAATCATAAGCATGTAAACCATGTATAAACTAATTCAAATTTTATATGTGTGTATTGATTTGTATAATCTTAACAAAAATCATTGAGCACTCATTTTTTTTAATATTTTCTTTCTTGTAATCAATATGATGGGCATTATTTGATACTCTTTTAACTTTATTGAGACTATGAGAAATTCAGTTTGAAAAACCCCAAGGGAGAGAGTTTAATAATGATGAAAGTTTATTACTTTAAGAAGTGGAAGACTTATTTTTGTAGTTTTTTTTTTTTTTTTTTCTTTTTTGAATATGTGGGAAAGGAAGCAGAGAAAATGATTATGAAATTATAAGAAAATTGACCTAAAAAAAGAACAAAATAGAGAAAAAGCCATTGGAGGGAATTACTTGTGTGTTTTGTTCTTGGTTTGAAGGAAAAAGAAAAGGCAACAAAATTCCACTCAAAACCATGCAAAGAGTACTGGAGTTGAAGTGGGAGTCTTTAGATTGGAAAATTAAATTAAATATATTATATATTATAATTTTGTAAAACATAACAAAGATCCCCCACATGGACAAAGCTGACTAAAAAAGCAAAAATTCCTCGGATTCTGTCTGATCCTTTTGTCTCGTTTTTGTCACCCTATTTAAGTCTTCATTTACCTTTTTTTTCCATTTTAAATCAGCCACATTACAAGGCTTTTGGCTATGGTTTTATTCATAGTCATGATAATTTGGGGTGACATGGCAAAAAATAAAGGGCAAGAAAGAAGGGAGAGAGTTAATCATAAATTTGAATCTCTAATGCCCCGTTTTGATAATTATTTAATTTTTTGTTTTTTATTTTTGAAATTTAAGTCTATTTTCACTTAAATTTCCTACAATGTGATCCACTCTTCTTATAATATATCTATTTTTAGAAATAAAAATAAACTTTTAAAAACTATTTTTTTTGTTTTTAAAAGTTGATTAGTATTCTCCTACTTTCTTAAGAAAATATGAATATATGGTAGGAAATTTGAGTGAGAATAGACTTAAATTTCAAAAACTAAAAAACAAAAAATCAAATAGATATCAAACGGGGCCTAAATATTGTTGCCATTTTAAAAATGTATCAAAAGTTTTTTTTTTTTTTTTTTAACAGTTTCAATTTGATCTTTAATCTTTTAACTCATGAGTTTATAAAACTCAATTGGGGTGAATACTGTAAGTAATGAGAACTTCACTATAGAGTTCATTTTTTAGTTCATCATTATTTAATTTTTTGTTTTAACTTTTTTAAATGATAACTTTTTTGCATTTATGTATAATATGATTTTCAACTTTCTCAAAAAAAAATGTTCAAATCATAGCCAACCTTTTAAATTCCATTTATTTTTTCAAAAACTTATTTTTAATTATCATGACTTCACTTTGATTTTGAAAACAAGTTATAAAATTAGATAAGACAACAAAGAAATCTTTAAGGGGAAGTCAGAATTATATATATAGATATCAATAAATTTAAACCAATTAAAGTTATGTTCAAGTTTAATTAGCACTATATAAAATATTAAACCCAAATAGGGTTTAGTTAACAAATTTTTGAAAATTTTGGTAGAGAGAAGAGAAGGAAATGATAGCAAAGGGAAAAAATGAGACTTTGTGAAAAAGTGATAAAGTTAATATTATAGGGTGTATGTGTGTGTACTTATGGGCAAGGAGATGTGCTTTCAATGGCAGCTTTCACTTTTCTTAAGCCCTTCACCTTTGCACTATTTAACTCTCTCACCCCATCATGTTGGTTTAAAAAATTTAAACATATTTTGATCAAATTCCAAAATTTGTTTCAAGTTTTTTTTTTTTTTTTAGATTCTTTCAAGTTTTATTTAGTCAAAGTTTATATAGTTCGACAATAATACCAACCAGAGATAGAGCTCGCCTTTACGAACATCATTTATATTCGTTATGTATTAAAAAAATGTTCCTAACTATACTTTTAGATTTTTATATGATAAACTTTTATTACATATTTTTTTATTCAACAATATTTAAGGATGAAAGGATTTGAAAACTTAAATTCTATAGTTATTATTATATATTATGTTATTAGAGTCATACTCGAGTTGGTTATCCTCTTATATATTTTCTATTCAATATTTTCATATACATTAAAAGAATTGTCAGATAAAATTTGGTCAATAATTTTGTGAATTCAACAATTATGTCATTAATTAAACACCTATCTCTGGGTTAGAATTTAACTCTGTTGTTTATTTATTTCATTATTTCTTTCTTTCTTTCTTTTTTTTGCGTTCAACTTTAAGTCGAAAAATTGAACAAATATATTACTTCTTATTTAAAGGATTAACACCAAATTAAATAATTAATCGCGTCATCGATCAATTCGATTATAACATAATTCTTGAACACTACTTATAATTTTCTTTTTGTCAAGTGTTTAATTAATAGAGTTAATGAATTGCTAGCGAGATTAGATCAAAATTGAGAGTCCTCAGCACAATTAATTTTTTTTTTTTTTTTAATGTCCGTGACTGTCTGATCCAGCTTGCATGCACAAGCACACCTCTCGACTAATATTATGGGACATCTCGTTTGACCCTACAACATTTGGATGCCAAAAAAATCTATAAGTGTTAATTTGAAATTAATTCCTAGGTAGGTGACCACCATGAAATTTAAACTCATCACTTTATGCATCCTAAGACTCTTTATGATTAATTAGACTACCTCAAGGCTCTCAGCACAATTAATCATATATTGTATACAATTTAAAAAAAAAACAAAACTTTTTTGAATTATTTATTATGTAAAATCTTAATAGCTTCACAAATACCACTTATGATTTAACAGACATTTTAAGGCAAAATATGATATTTTAAAAAAATGTTTTAATTTGGTTCTCTGCGCATATAAAAATATGTCTACGGTGGGTCCTAAATCAAGCACTTGGTAGAGTTCTCCAAAGTGCTTTGGACTTTTTTTTTTCTTCTAATAAAGTCTACAAATTGTTTTTTGTTTTTTTTAAGGAAAGTCTACAAATTGTTAATCTCTTTAAATTTTACTTTCTTTCTTCAAACATCAAATCAAATTAAATCTGATAAGATCAATACGCATTACGAAAAAACAAAAAAAATTTGAACAACTTAACAAAATTCTGTATTTCACAAGTTTTTTTTTTTTTTTTTGAAAAAGTCTTTCACAAGTGTATTAATCTAATAATATCCACCATTAGATTTTATTTAAAACAAATATTATCACATATGCAACCTCACACCCATTCCTATGCCAGACCTCAAAATCAGGTGTATCTTTTGGGCTCACCAATCTTGAATCGAATCTCAATTTCATTTCATTTTACTGGACCGAATACTCGTTTGGGTTTTATGGGCTTGGATACCATGTGAGAGAATATGGAGTTCCACCTTAAAACCAATTGACAATGAAGGGAGTAATCTATATCTCTTTTATATTGATGTTGAACTCTCCCACTTTCCAATGTGGGATATTTGTGAGATTCTAACAAATAACACGTATCAATAATATATGAATAAACTTTCATAAAAAAATCAATTTAAATCATTGAAATGTAAATTTCTAGAAGAAGTAATCAAACCTTTTGAAATTCATCCAAGTATCTAAAATCAATAATCAAAATTGCAAAATCTAACTAATAATATATATTATAACTTCCAAATATTAATTTTCAAGATCGAACGGATGATCGTGGTGGTGTTAAACTAAATTATTACTAAACAATAAAGTCAACAATTAAGTGGAGTTTTAATTTATTCATTTATACATTTTAATTTTTAAGAATCATAAATTAATTATAAAACATAACAAAGATCCACTACAATTTAGAGACCGATGAATGATATCCCAAATTCAAAATAGTAAAGTTTCCATTTCTCTTTTTTTTTTTTAAGGAAAAACAAACATAAATTAACTTTTAAACCTAGCTCTATATTTGACATTTTTGGAGTCCCTAGGATAACAGCCAAACCGATTCTATCTTAGAGAGCCCACCAAAGATTCTCACAAACGACAATAGCCAAAGCCAACATCGTGGCAATTAAAGATAAATTAAGAAATTAAATAGTAAAATAAAGGGAAAGAAAAATATTCTACCAACCAAATTATATATTCATTCCCTTTGGACTATTGTTTCATTTGTCACACATGCACAAAAAAATGAGAAAAATACAAAAGCCACCTTGCTATACAAAAATTAATCATAAAATCGTGAGGGGGAGAATTAAATGTAGTACAAATTAAAGGATGAGAACCATAAACCCACGAAGAGGATATCGTTAGTAGTGTTTTTTTTTTAATATAAATAGGGGGAGATGATTACAATACGGCCTATTTTAGGGTTCGAACCTGTGACGCTAGTGTTGAACTGATTTACAATCAAACAATGAAACTACTGCGCTACCGACCCCTTTCAATGATATTGTTAGTAGTGTTGAACTAAATAGTAATTATTAAATTGCTTTCAAATAATATAATATTTAAATGCCGGTTTTTAGATTCAAACTCATAATTAAAATTAAATTAATACCAAATAAGATAACCAACCATGACATCAAACATTCAATTTTCACCTTTAATATTTAAATTCAAATAGTTTAGACATTAAATAATATTTGATTTTGAAAATTCTATTTATCTTCTCATTACTTTTTATAGTGTTTTTTTGTATTTTTTTTAAGTCCAAATCCATAGTCATGTTTCAAGAAAACAAAATGTTCTTGTTTTTGTGTTTTTAATTTAAAAAAGAAATGGTGCACTTGTCTCGCTAGGGATGTTTAACCATAGTGTCACTAATCAAAAGGAGTATAGCTTAGGGGCATTTTTTATAATCCAATAATTAAGAAATTAGGTTCAATTCTTTCTACTCCTAAATCATATTGAGTTAAAAAAAAAATTATCACATTATTATTCTATTTGTTATTGAAATATAACTTATCGGCTAAAAGATTGATTTTTTTTTTTTTTTTTTTTGAACAAAAGATTAAAATTTATTTGATTCTCTTTTAAGAGTGAATTTAGTGGCATCTCAATTATATTAGCCTTACGTCATTGGTTATAATAACAACTTAAATTATTTTAAAATTTTAAGTTATAATTAAATCGTCTTTTCCAATTCCATCTTCCTATATCATTTATTATTTATAAATTAAAAAAAAAAAAGTATATTTGATCATATATTGTAATTTGTTTTTGTTGAATAAGTAAACATAAAATAAATAGTAAAGCAGAAGGAAAAAAGGCAAGAGAAGCGTTCTTGCAGATCCAACGGTGTAGATTGAATCTCCATTTCCGTTTTTGGGCTATAAATTCTTTAATTTCCCTCGCTTTCTTTCTCTCCCTTGGATCATCCCTTCGCATCGCATTCCCAAAATCAAAAGGTTCAATTTCTCATTCTCTTCGAATTCATTTGTTCGTTGTTTCTTTCGTTAATCTGCCGGATCTCTGCTTGTTTTTCTTCTGCATTTTCATTGTTCGTACACGTTTGAAGGATTGAAACATGAATGAAATCTTGTGGATCTTAATTTGTTTGTTTCTGTTTAGATCTCACGCGATCGATTATTCGTAATGTGAATGAAAGAATATGAGTGATGATATGGCATTGTTTCGCATTTTTCAATTCTGTTTATAGATGCTGTTTTGTAAATTAATTTTGTGGATCAATTCATTTCTTCATTGCTCCTCCTGAAAAACCTGTAAGGATTGCATATGTATGTCTTCGTTTTCATTTTCTTGTTCTGTTTGGACGTTTGAAGAATTGGAGGAGGAATGGCGATGTAGTAGATCTTTTTGTTTGTTTGTTTGATCTTAATTTGTGTGATCGTTTATGCGTAATGAGAAATGGAAGAATCACGAGTAATAGCATTGTTTGCCATTTTTCAATTCTGTTTATTGATGTTTTGTGAGTCAATTTGGTGGATCATTTCATTTATTCATTGCCCCTCTTGAAAATCTTTAAAAATTGCATATGTATGGTCTTCTATGGTATAAGATCCATGGGAAGATGTTAGCATTTATGAGGCTTACCAATCGCATTCTCGATTTGGTTCATTGATTAGATGCATGTAGGAGTCGACAGTTTTGAGCGAGTTACATTAACAATTGAATGTAGTAAAGTCAGTTGGTTGTGGCTGAAAATTGTTGAAGTGTGTATAAGATTGCTCCGACACTCGTGGATTTATGAAAAAAAATATATAAATACATTTTCAAGTATATATTCTTAGAAAGAACAAACTAAATGAAAGAGAAGTTGGATTTAATCTATGGTGGTTATATAAGAATAGACGCTAGAGATTGACGATATTAAAAAAATAATATATTATTTATTTGATGTCTGAATTTCCTTTTCTTAGTTGTTTATTCTGACTTCATTTCTTCTAACAGGTATTAAAAGATGGCAGATTCTGAGGATATTCAGCCTCTCGTATGTGATAATGGAACAGGAATGGTCAAGGTAGTACTTAGTTACAAGTTATACATTTCTTTAACACATTATATGCAGCCATTGATTAAATGGCTATACCTCAGTGTTCATCTAAGACGAATTGATGATTTTGTATTGAATTCTAGGCTGGGTTTGCTGGAGATGATGCTCCCCGAGCTGTGTTTCCTAGTATCGTAGGTCGTCCTCGCCACACTGGTGTGATGGTCGGCATGGGTCAGAAAGATGCTTATGTTGGTGATGAAGCTCAATCCAAGCGTGGTATTTTGACTCTGAAGTATCCAATTGAGCATGGTATTGTTAGTAACTGGGACGACATGGAAAAGATTTGGCATCATACTTTCTATAATGAGCTTCGTGTTGCCCCCGAAGAACACCCGGTTCTCCTAACTGAGGCTCCTCTCAATCCAAAGGCCAATCGTGAGAAGATGACACAAATCATGTTTGAGACCTTCAATACTCCAGCTATGTATGTTGCCATTCAAGCTGTTCTGTCCTTGTATGCAAGTGGTCGCACCACTGGTAAGTAGCTATTTCAGTCACTTTACTTGGTGAGTTTTTTTAACTTTATTTTACTTATAGAAGGTTAGTGCTGTCACTTTGAAGTGAATATTGTTGAGGATCTCACATAAGAAAGTGAGAACTCCTAACATTTATAAGATAAATGAGTAACTCACTCTACTCATCGTCAAATGGTTTTGAGATGGGTCGAAATGGGTATTCGATCCAATAAAAGTAAAATTGAGATTTGATTTAAGATTCGTGAACCCCAAGAGTCCATTTTGCAAAGGCCATGATGAGATACCACATTAGAAATGTAACCTCGTAGCATTTATAAGATAGATGAATTACTCCACTTGATTTTAAGATGAAACATTCGGTCTAATAAATATATATTATCTGTTTTTGACATAAATTGAATTAGTTCGTATCCTTTCCTTCCCAATCTGAACAAGGTTTTTTCAGGAGAATTTGTTGCGCGTGGTCCAGGCTCACACGTTTTTTGTATTTTTCTGTGAAGGTATTGTGATGGACTCCGGTGATGGTGTCAGTCATACTGTCCCTATATACGAAGGGTATGCCCTCCCACACGCCATCCTTCGTCTTGACCTGGCAGGACGCGATCTCACAGATGGCCTGATGAAAATCCTCACCGAGCGTGGGTACTCTTTCACCACAACTGCTGAGCGTGAAATTGTGAGAGATATGAAAGAAAAGCTCGCATACATTGCCCTTGATTATGAACAGGAGATGGAGACATCCAAAACCAGCTCGTCGGTCGAAAAGAGCTACGAATTGCCTGATGGACAGGTGATCACCATCGGTGCAGAGAGATTCCGATGCCCTGAAGTTCTTTTCCAACCTTCCATGATAGGAATGGAAGCAGCAGGCATTCATGAGACTACATATAACTCCATCATGAAGTGTGATGTGGATATCAGGAAGGACCTGTATGGCAACATTGTCCTGTCTGGAGGTTCGACCATGTTCCCCGGCATTGCTGATAGAATGAGCAAGGAAATCTCCGCCCTCGCCCCTAGCAGCATGAAGATAAAGGTCGTGGCGCCACCGGAGAGAAAGTACAGTGTCTGGATTGGAGGATCCATCTTGGCATCCCTTAGCACCTTCCAACAGGTTGCTTTTTTACTATCAACCCTCTCATTTACAAGCCAAACTTGCACATTACTTGCATATAAGAATTAAAATAACACAAATCTTGTACCCCTTTTGATTGCAGATGTGGATTGCGAAGGCAGAGTACGACGAATCTGGACCGTCGATCGTGCACAGGAAATGCTTCTAAAGGAAGAATAGGGAGAAGATTCGTTAGTGAAGAGATGGAGCAAAAATGGTGTGTTCTTCTGATATGGAATGAAATTGAAGATTGTTGTTTTAGCTTTTCTCTCTTTTACTTAAGTTTTGTTTATTCCTTCTGTTATTCCGATTTTGGAACCATGACTTTGAGAAGGCCTGGATTTTGATTGCTAAAATGATTCTAATTCTTTAAATAATATTCTGTTATTGAATTTTCTTTCATAAACCATGTATTTTCCCCCCTTTATTGTTGTAATGTTCTCTCAAGATTTACTCTCAATCTGTCAAGTGACTTTAGAGGGGTTTTAGATTTATGTGGGTTTTATTTTTACTGATTCAAAGTTTACAAAAAAGTTTCCATTTAATTTTGATTTTATAAGTTACTTTAACCATATGATTTTGGGGTGCTTAAGTTGATGTGTTCAATTCATGATGGTAATCTATTTAGAAATTAATTTTCTTATACAAGTTTTTTTGTCATTCAAATATTGTAGGTCAGGTGTGTCCAAGTTAGTTCGGACAGCCACGGATATTAAAGTAATTTTATCAAGTAGTATGAATGATACTTTATGATATATGAATGATACTTTATTCTTTATTTTGATAAGAACCTCCTCAAATAGAACTTTGATTTTGTGAACTCTGTTGACTCTGATTAGAGATTTACCTCCATCGCTCTCAGATTTCTTATTCAAAAGCCAAGCAATGGCATTGACAAAAATAATATTGGTATTAAAGATTGGATAAAAGTCGTCTTTTACCGGTGCTTAACCTATATAGGTCTGTTTGAAATAATAATAATATTATTAATAACTTTGTTATTAATCGAAATTAATAAACATTTTTTCTTCTAAAAGAAAAGGTTAATAATATATTGCTTTATTCCCAAAAAAAACTATATAAAATAATAATAATAATAATCTATTGTTTTTTCTCTTCTAGTATTAGGGGGTATTTAAAAAAAATAAAAAAAAAGCGAAATTGAATCTTTTATCAATTGCTTAACCTTTTACCTAAAATCTACGCCTTAGCTATCTGTAAAATATATATACACTAAGCAACAATTATTAAACCTTTTTTTTTTTTTTGAAACAAGAATTATCGACGGTTAAAATGAGATGGGGGTTTCAAATTGTAGAGGTGGTCAAAATAATCTAATGATTCGAAGACCTGACAAATCCAACCCAAACCAACATTTCTTTCTTTTTCTTTTCTTTTTTGAAATCAAACAAACTTTTATTAATCAAACAAAAACAAATAAAAATGAGAGACCACCCAAACCAACAAATTGAGTTGAGTATATTAAAAAAAATTGGATAGTTATTTTCATAAAATAATTATAAAAGTAAATATTCATAATTATAAAATACTTATTAATATTATATTATATTATATATTATTAATACACTATTATAAGAAAGTATGTGACAATTTTATATAATTGCTAAAAAAAAATTAAATAATAAAATTTATAATTATTTTTTAAATTTGACTAATTGTGTAGGGTAAGTTTCCTTATATAAATATATCTCTTCAAAAAAAAAGTTTCCATATATTTAAATGAAAATTATTTTAGGTTTACGAATTCAATGGTGAATCTAAACCTAGTTTGGATTCACCTAAATCTTTCCAAATTTATAATTAATTAAAATAAATAAATAATAAATTTTTTATAGCATAATTATAATAATATTTATTTTAATTTAATTTCAAGCTATTTAATTATTTATTCTTTAAAATAATTGTTTAAGCTAAATTGCTATAAAATAAAGTCGTCTTAAGCTTTATTGTTTAGGTATATACCTAATGCTATATATATATATATAAAAAGAAAAGACAAATGATTAAAAGCAATATTTCTTCAGAGCTTTGGCATCAAATTCATAAACTGGTATAAAGGTAAGAATAAAAGTTGAAACACATCAACAATCTTAGGCTCACAACGTGTATAAAACTAACATTTCATGCCGGTATTTGTTACCTAAATAAACGCATTAATTACCAAGACTATTGTGGTTATCAGCCAGTCGAAAAGGATCGATCATGTTTGAACTCTCCACATACCAGTCCTATATCCCATAGACATCAGAGCCAGCTCCCAAAGCATGTTCGGAATGCTCAACGGATTCACCTTCGAACCTGGGATTTCGGACCACTTCACAGATATTTCAGCCATCGGAATGCAAAACCGTTTGCAGAGATAAACGATCTCCACGTCGAAGCACCATCTGCAGAAATGCACAGCTCTAAGTCAGTTCCCTCGACAATGTATGCAAATTTGTAAAACGTGAAGACAAATGACTTGGTGTGTAATCAAATACATTATACAGTAATGAAACAGACCAGAGAGACAGTGACAAGAATACATTAGCCTTATTTTTCTATCAATGTGATGATCAAATTTCTATGTCATTTCTTTCGAAGCTCAAATGTACGGTTGGGATTTCTGTGATAATAGAAATAATGGACAGATTCAAATCTCCCACCTTCAACTAAATAAAACAATAAATAATTTCCTAGGGGTGTCTGTTTGATATATTTAAGTAAGATTTAGCTTAAAGAGTAATATTGAATAGTTAAAAATTGAGAGTTGTAGTATAAACTTGTTTGGATGTAGTTTTTGTATAGAGCAGTTAGAGTCAAAACTTTGTTTGAATGTAGATTTAAAATGAGTAGATATTTTTAGTAGTTAAAAAAAGAAATGATTAAAAATGAGTTATTTTGATTGATTTGAAATGAATGATTAAAAATGAGTGGTTAGAAATGGATGAATAGTTATAAATGAATGATTAGAAATGAATGGTTAAAAATGAGAATTATTTTTAAAAGTAAAAATGAGGGAGTTGGTAAAAACTCGTTTGGATGTAGGTTTTCGAGAAATAGTTAGTAAATCCTTCCACTAAATTCTACTTAAATATGTCAAACAAACATCCCCTAGGTGGAGTAAGACACTATATCCGTGAAAGGATGAGTGTAAGCTAGTCTAAATACCACAAAGATCGAAATAAAGAAATAATGAAGGAGAACTTGAACTCCTCCCCACCGAAAAGAAAAAAGGAACAAAATAACAAACACAGAAAAGGAGAGAGAAGCCAAAGCACTGAAATGCTGAAAATATCAGTTCTGCAATGCTCTATTAGAATCTACTTTCGAAATTGAGAGAGCATGGGACAAATTAGAAGGTGCAAGATTCATCTACCTTTTCAAACGAATATTTGAGAAAAGCTTTCTTGCTGCAGATCTGGTAAACATCTTGAAACCACACTGTAAAACGTTAAACAATTACTGATCAGAATGAAGACCATTAACTAAAATCAAATATCTTGACTTAAGTTGATGCATATTTATACTGATATATATCTATGGTATCCAAATTAACTACGATCAGTGAATAGTTTATATATCTATGGAGAGGCACAAATCACCTGGGTATCGCGAATTCCAGAACCGGCAGTTAAAAGAACCACGAGATGGAAACCCTTCATCAAGAAATTACGGTACATCTTTCTCTGGAAAAATATTTTAAAAAGTTAGGGTTTAGAACAAGAGAAATAACATAAGATATATGTGCAGTCTCTGAAAAATTATGCAAAATGGTTTAGTAAGCAAAAGACGACTAAAGATTAGATGGTTCGGCCTGGACAATTCTATGCAAGTTCAAAATAGTAGCATTAGGGGGTGTTTGGATGAGGATTTGTATGAGTGATTAGAATGAGGAGTTGTTTTGAGTGATTAGAATGAGGAGTTATTTTTAGTGATTAAAAATTGAAATTTGGGCAATAACTTGTTTGGATGAAGTTTTTTTGTGCATGAGTTACAGGCACTAGCTCATTTGGATGAAGATTTTGGTGGAGTAGTTGCAGAGAAAAACTTGTTTGGATGAAGATTTTGGAGGGGTTGTATGATGAGTGATTTAAAAATGAGGGGTTATTTTGAGTGATCAAAATCAGAAATGAGGGAGTTTTTTTTTTGAAACAAGGGTAACCACGCCCGTCCCTAGGCCAGGCACCGGGAGACATTGAAGGAATGGAGACACGGGAGATGTCAACAAATTAATGTCACATATGAGTCTCAAACCTAGGACCTTGAGGGAAACACACCTTCAAAGACCAAGTTTTCAACCATTGCGCCACCCCTTAGAGACAATAGTTTGTTTGGATGGAATTTTTTTAAGAGTGATTGTAATAGCTCGTTGAAAATCGCATAACAAACAGCCGCTTAGGTATACATGAGTCTCAAACCTAGGACCTTGAGGGGAACACACCTTCAAAGACCAAGTTTTCAACCATTGCGCCACCCCTTAGAGACAATAGTTTGTTTGGATGGAGTTTTTTTAAGAGTGATTGTAATAGCTCGTTGAAAATCGCATAACAAACAGCCACTTAGGTATACATGCGTATGAGATGTATATTTATTGATGTCAATGATATTCCTTATTCACATTAAGATGAATGAAAGAGCAACAGTACAGTGAGAAATAATACTAACATTCATTCGGCCTAAAAAATACTTAACTGTAGCCAAGGCCTTTTCCTCCAGATGAGCACGAGAACCAAAAGCAGCCACGGGGATATCAGAAACTCTATAACTAGAACCACTAGATTCCTTTTCGGCAAATGCATGGATCTGGAAGGCCATAAACTAGAAGTTTTGATACCCTGAGGCAAAATTTCAATAATAATAGTTCAGTGAAAATACCAACAGCATCAAATAACCTGATTTTCAAGCTTTTCAAGGTCGTTGACTTTGGTTGCTCCATCAGCATCCAGCATCAAAAGTAATTCACCACGTGAATGCAACATCCCCTGTTTAACAATGCTTCCGCAGAGACTAGAGATTTCAATGGATTGTTGGCATATGAGAATGCATATCATAAATTGATGACAAATAACCTGTTTAGAATGGACTCACTTTTCTAATAGCTTCTCCCTTTCCATGATTTCTTCCAAGGAGGATAACCCTCACATTGTCAACTGAGAACTTCTTGGAAAATTCAGAACCTACTCTTTTTGTACCATCTCTGCTTCCATCATCAACAATAACCACCTGATCAAGTTTTCATCAATTTCAAAATTTAAGAAACAAAGCATAGACCAAATGTATGCTATATTCTGAAATGATTGCCGTTAGAATAGAAAGAACATTATGCATCTACCGCGTTCTTCTATAAGAGGATAAGGAAACCAATTAAACCAGTGAAGTGAGCTGAATGATGGGGTGGGGGGCAGAAAGAAGTCCAAATTCAGCTGAGCTTTGAACCATGTGGTTGATTAATACTAAGGGAGTGGTTGATTAATACTAAGGGAGTGAGGATATAATTGCCTTGAGAAAAATGTTGAATGGCCCTTGGGAATTGGGTGAAGGTGATGCTGTAACTGAACGATCAAGAGATCAAGAGTGACGAGAGAAAATTGTACAAATTTGTTAAGGAAATTGGATTATGAGAGTTGTTTGGTTCTTCTTTTTTCCCACATGTACAAAAAACACACTAGACCAAACTTCTAAACCAGTAAAATAATCTTCTTGGAAAACAATATAAATTTGGTATTCATGAACTATCTAACAGAAAGAAGTTCACTCCAGATTCCTGACCAAGACTCCCGAAACTCGAAGATGGAAACTAATAACTCGTAGACGTAGCACAAAATTAGGAAAATCCCTATTCTAATATAAGACCAGTAAACTATAATCCACAAGATTCAGATTTCAGCAATTATTGCTACTCTTCAATAGGAAACGTGCATAATATTACACCATTGCAGAAGTTTTAAGAGATAAATAGTACCTCATATGAGAATGACTTGTCCTTCGATGCACGATCTTGAAGATAACTACAAAACAAATACAACAATGTTATGGTGCATAAATTTAGCAACCTTTCTTCAGCCCCACTCGAACAGAATAATCAACTAGTAACCAAGTACATCTGCACCTATGGTGAAATTACCTACATTATCTGCTTATAAATGATACAATTAAGGTCTAACCAAGATTCAACAACAAATCAAACATGTGATGAAGATAAAGTTAGTTTATGTGACTCCAACAAATGGTTTATAATCTATAAGCGCCATTTTGCAGGTTCGACAATAGTGATTATAACCAAACCAACATATATACAGAAACAAAATGTAAACATCTTCAATTAATTAGAAGTTTTACCCATCAACGATAGTGGTTGCACCCTTAACCCCTGAGAATTTCGATAAACTTTTGGGAATTTCCCAACAAAAAGCAAAACAAATCCTAAGAGATGTTTTCTTTTTTTATATCCGTGACTGTTCGGGCCAGCTTTCGCGCACCTCGACTATTGTTACGGGGCATACCGCCTGACCCTGTAACATTTGGATGTCGAGGAAACCCGTAGGAAATTAATTACTAGGTAGGTGGCGACCATGGATTGAACCCATCACCTTATGCAACTCCATGATGGTTAAATCCTAAGAGATGTAAATCGGCCCTACTACATCACAGCAATCTCTGAGAAAAAACTCCATGACTATGATCGGAATGGCACAAATCAGCTTAAGAATACACAAGCTCCAATTAAACTTACTCAATGGTTTCTTGCAAAGCACCTGGAAGCCTCTGCTCTTCATTATATGCAGGAATTATCAACGACAAATACTTCTCAGCCGGATCGAAAATAGAAGGACAAGAAATCTACATATAACAACAGAAATATCAATACCTCATTCCGGATTCAATCATACTAACAAACTGCGAACAATTTCATCCTGATCTCAAAAATATACAAATAGAACAATAACATACACGATCGAAACATTAACGATCAGTAGCAGAGCCTGGAAATACCTGCGTCAACGAATCAGGATCCTCAAACACCGCAGGAGCTTCAACGTGGCTATTAGGTTTCCGATGGAAAAAACGCAATCAGATTCAAAATCAAGCAATTGAACGACGGAAGATCCAGATAAATGCAAGAAAACGGTAGAAATACATCAAAATGTGGAATCGTGAGAACTGGATGAGAAATGAATGATGAGGAAGTGCAAATTGAACGTACGAGTGGTTGAGTCTTCTTCTGTTGGCTTCGAAAACAATGGCGGCGACCGATCCAAGAGCTGCGACGAGAAGAAGATAGAAGAAAAGCTCGAAGAAAAGCCACAGAGACGCCATTGTTGTCGCTCTCCGAGTCTCTCCTCCTTGCTATGGCGTCGTTTGGCGATTCCCGGTAGACCAAAAGGTCTTAACCTTGTGGTCTGGGTTCGAACCACATGGAGGACGTTTTTTTGCCCGAATTTGAGTTTCTTTTTTTCATTTTTGTATAAAATATTTATTTTAAGTCTCGATTCTTTTTTCTTTCTTTTTACAGTAGGTCTCATTTCAACTTAAATTGCAATATTAGTAAAAGTTGAGAATTGAATTTAATTCATATATTTTAAAAAATAAATTTTGGTTGCTAGATCGAACCTAAAAAATATTAGGGAAAATTACATTTTATTTCTATATTTTACATTTTATTAGGCACTTTTAGTTCTTTCGTACTTTTTTAGTTTTATTCTTATATATTCTTTTTTTAAGTATACTTATTCTCTTTTAATAACTAAATTTACAGAAAACTATAATAATCAATTCACTAATATATTAAAATTTAAAATTAATTTAGTTATCAATATAATGGAATATGTTTATGGTGCGCAATACGGTCACACAACAGAATTCATAATGCATAAATGCGTTTTCGCAGCGGTCTCACTCTCACTTGCTGATCAGGCAGCGAGACTTTTAAGTAACTAATCGCAAGGCATTTAGTCTTTCAAAGCATATCGCAGCAAGTAAAACTGTCGAAAATTGAAACAATGAAACTACTAGACAAAATGGGAGATGAAAACGAACAAACCCTACACATGAGACATTACTCTCAAATAATATGAGAGTTAAATATCAATTTTCATAATCAAACTCATAATCCTAATATTAAACAGGATAACAACAAAACAATAAAACCATTAAGTTACTAATCTTCTAAAATCTTAGGCCCCGTTTGATAACCATTTTGTTTCTTGTTTTTTGTTTTTCAAATTTAAGCATGTTTTCTCTCAAAATTCCTACAATGTGCTCCATCATCTCCACCATTTATCCATCTTTCGTTAGGAGAGTAAGAGAATACTAATCAACTTTTTAAAACAAAAACAAACTTTGGGAAGCAACTTTTTTTTGTTTTTAAAAGTTGGTTGGTCTTCCCCTACTTTCTTAAAGAAAGATGGATAAATGGTGGGGATAATGGAGCACATTATAGGAATTTTGGGAGAAAATAGGTTAAATTTGAAAAACAAAAATCAAGAAATCAAATGGTTATCAAACGGGGCCTTAACTAACCAGACATGTAACAAAATGTAGATTTATTGAGAGTGGATTCAAATTAGTTCCTTAAAATGGATTAAATCTCAAGAGTCAAACTACATATTAAGATTACGAGATTTGTATTTTGAATGCCAAGAAAATGTCACAAGTGAAATAGTGTGCTTATGTAATCTATAAAATCATGGGCAGAGGATAAAATAATAATAAAAACCATGTGATATTATTCGAAAATTAAGAAATAAAAACAAAATTTTACAGAAACAGAAACTGCAAGCTGCTCTGATGAGCACGGGTCTCGAAATTAAACCAATCGCTTACTCCCTGACACCTCCATTTCCATCATCTACTTCAATATTTCACTCATAAAAAAATGTCTCCATTAATTAATGGTAATTGGTCCAGAAAAAAAAAACATTTGTTAAATTTTTTATACAAATTGAGAATGAATTGTCTACCTAATATAGATTTGTATTTTCAAATATAGCAAGATTTTTGAATTTCACAAAAATAAACCAATTTAGAGGTACAAAAAAATAGACAGTTCGGACAATTCGAGATACTCATTTCAATTTGCAAAGATTGAATTGAGTTGGATTATGATTTTAAAGTGAGGAGGGGATTATAATACCGACTCTTCCAGGGTTTGAACATTGGACGCTAGTGTTGAATTGATTTACAACCAAACAATAAAATCATTGCGCCATTGACTATTTTGGTACATTTCCATGTTATTTATTAATTCACACTCAAACCACTAAATACATAAATGTACGTGAAATCATACTCATGATTTAATTGAAGTACTTAAAAATGGTATATTTTGAGTTGATTATTGTTGATCGGAGTTGAAAGATGTTTTTTTTAAACCTTTTTGAATGTCAATTACCACAAGATTAACTACCAATTCTCGGCTTCCAAAAAAAAAAAAATATATCAATTTTTAATATTATGAAACGTTGGTATTGAATTGATTTACAATTAAATAATGAAATCATTGTCATGACTCATTTGGTATATATTTTTTTTGTTTAAAACTAATGTATAGTTTGTAGTTAATAAGGGAGAGCAGTTCAATTAATTAAAAGAGTTTTGTTTGTATACAAATTTTAAATTAAATATCTTTATAATAAATTTTATATATATATTGGATTAAAATATATATATATATATATATATATAAAAGCTCATATTCAAAAACAATCCTTTATCTTTGTTCAATTAGTTACAAACAACTGGATCTCAAAAAAAAAAATATAACCATTAGGAAAAATACTTACTTTAGGTATAGTTCTAAGTTGATATTTATACTTTAAAATTAAATATTTTTATCTGAAAAAATAAAATCATTAATTACACAATGCATTGATGAAGAGATTGTTTAGTTTTAGTACTAAAAAAAAAGATTGTTTAGTTTTAACGAAAATAAGTATAAGATATATATTTCTTTTGTTTGAAATTGGCGTACTAAAAAAAAACTAAAAGATATTTATTTTTAAAATCACTTTTATAATATAGCCAAATATTTCATGATCGTGTAACATTAAATCTGTTATATGAAAATAAATCACATATTTACCGTACATAATAAAGGTTCAATCTCTAATAGCTCAATCTGCATTGTTGTACCTATTAATAAAAATAAAAAAAAATAAAAAAAATCTTGCGGATGAATTCGTACTAGAAAAATGAAATCAATCTAAAATACATAAATCATTTAATATTTTTAAGTATGTACAAATGTTGTTGGGCTACAAAACTGTAATTACATGCCAACCATCTGATGACAAAGTTTTGTAATCCCAAAATTAAAATTATTTAAAAAATCCCAGATCTCACCCCTTTATTCGAAAATTACAGCAATAAAACCTAAATTTTATCGAGGTAAGATTAGAATCAAACACTATTACATAATAAAAAAAAAAAAAAAAAATCCAAGGTCAAAGAAAATAAAAAATGGAAAAAGAAAAAGAAATAGAAAGATCAAATTGAGAGAGGGTTCAATGAGCAACGGCAAACGGCGGCGTTTGAAAGGTGCCAGCGCCGCCGTAACAAATACTTTTCTGATTAGGCAAAGCGAGCATGGCGGTGTGGTCCAGAAAATCATTAAGCGCAACAACCGCCTGCAGAATCCGTTTCAAATCCTCAGCGGCGGCGAACCCGAATCCTCCACGCTCACGAACGGCGTAGATGTAAAACGTCAAACATCCTTTTCTAAACTTAAACCTAGCCATTTCGCAGCCGCCCAGCCCCCGAATCAGCCGCCGATTCACGTCGCCGAGCGCCAATTCAACCGGCCACTGGCGGCCGGCGGCGGATTTCAGATCCTCCCTCGCGAACACGAACAGAATCGCCTTCGATTTCTTCGTGCCGAGGCCGAGCGTGAGCGTGTGCCAGGCGTGGTGCGCTAGGATCGAGAAATTCGTCGGGAGGTAGGCAGCGGTGGAGTTGAACGCGCCGTCGTGGTTGGGCGGGAGGGAGAGGAGTTGGAGGAATTCGAGAGGCCAGGCGCGGCGGGTTGTGAAGGATTTGGCGACGATTTGGCCGCCGAAACGGAGGCCTTTGACGGCGGAGGAGGGTTTGAAGGAGGAATCGGCGAGAGGTGGATTGGCGGTGGCGCCGCCGGGTTGGTGGTGGTGGTGCTTTTGCTTCTTGTTATTGTTTTTCTTGTCTTCGTTGTCTTCCATTTTTTTCCTTCGTCGGTGGATTTTTTGTTTTTTGGTTTTAGGATTTGGAGCTTTTGGTTATGGCCTCTTCTTTTTTTGGGGGTCAAAACAGAACCGCCTCTCTTTGCAGATAATTTTATTATATATATCTATTGAGAACTAAAATAATATATTTTTATTCTTCATAATGTGTGTGTGTGTTTTTTTTTTTTTTTTTTTTTAAAGCTATCAATTTTTATTTTTTCATCTTTTATTTTTCTAATATTCCAATTTGACTGCAGGAATTGGGTACCATAAATGTAAGGATGTGTAATTTTGAAAATTATGAAAGTTTTTTTTCTTTTGTTTTTTTAATATTAGAAGTTTATGAGGTAAGTTAATGTAATAATATAAATATTCTGAGTTGGATGATTTCGGTTTGATGAAGGGGTAGTTTTTTTTAGTCTTAGAAATGGAGATTTTTGTAATGATTTGGAATGTAAATTTTTTTGAACGAGTTGCAGCAAAATAAACTCGTTTAAATATAAAATATTCTAAAAAAATAGTTTATTTGAATATAAATATAAATTAATAAATTCTTTTAAATAGTAGAAAAATGAGTGATATTTGCTTCCGTCGTTAGACAATTTTAGTCGCTTAAGACTCATCAAGATCCAAATTCATGATCCATTAAAAAAAACTTCATTTCAAGAGTTTATAAAATTAAAATTTCATAGAAAATTTATAAAGACATAATACTTTACAAATTTGTAGGATCAAACACGTTTTAAAATCGTCAAGCGATTCCATAAATAAACCATGCAAATACAGAAAAACATGCATTTATCCATTAAGTGAATTATTCAAACATATCATACAATGATTCATCAAATGGTCATCAAGTGAAACACAGGTCCAACATTAACAAAATTAATATTGAAAATAAGTTGTGGCCTTCAAGATAAATTTGTAATAACCCAATGTTTGAGTGTTTAATATAATAAAAGAGAAAGAATTTTGGTGGTGTTTTAATAGAGGAAATGGCAGTTTTTGCAAATTAGTTGAAG
>JBBMEF010000002.1:6292059-6306660 GCA_037832685.1 Sicyos baderoa | reverse complement strand
ATGTGGACAAAGCCTTTCCCCGGTCCTTGGCCGTTACTTCCCGGTCCTTGGCGGTTACTGTGTCAGTTGTCTTAACTGAACATAATAGATCAACGAGCAATAGAATGAGTCTAATTGAATTCTAACATTGATAAAATTACTATCTAATTTTCTATTTGTGATAAAACTCAACTAATGATATATTGATTCTATTACTAATTGAATTTTATAAATTCATCGATTAAAAGGACTCAATTTGAATTTTTTTTATTATACATGCAAAATCTCCTAAAAAGAAGGGTATGAAATAGATGTCAAATATTTAACTAACCCTTTGTCATCAACCAAGTGGAAGGCATCCATTTCCCTCAAAACATGTTTATGATCTTCAAATTCCTCAGCAAAGCTCTGTGGGCCATGTGTTAGAGCATGCTCTAACAATACCATTGCATTATAAGATGTTCTCCAATCTTTTGCCTCAAATTTCTCCAGTCTGAATTTCAACCCCAAAAAAGATTTATATTTCTTTAGTAACCAATCAATAGAGAACTATATTGACTGATTAAAAAAAACACCCATAAAACCTCTTGTGAAGAATCTCCACAATTCTGTAGTATTCATCAACTTCAAAAGCTGCCCTTGTTATCTTTCCCATACTGGGTGAATCTGGTGGCCATGGATTCCCACCTGTGGCTTCTTCTGTCAATCTGAAAAATTAAAAAAATAAAATTATATTCTTGAGTGTCTCGATAAGTTTACGTGTTTTATCACGGGATAGTTGTTTGACCCTACTCCAAATTAATCGGATATCTCCAAAGGAACAAGTGTCTAATCGAGAATTTTCGTGGAGTAAAAATAGACTAACACCAAACCAGATAATCAATCGCGCTACCGACTCATTCAGTTCTAATCTACAATATTTAGTTGTCAATAAAACTTCATCTCTTAATTTCTTAAAAGTCATCTTGATCATTAAAACAATTTAGGGTGGTTAGATTAAATTCTGCCTTAGATCGTTAGGTTCAAAATCTTGTTTAATATGTTGATCAATTCATTCTTTAGCACTTTCTTTAATTCCTGCTTGAGTTGAGATATATGAAATTCAATACAGTGATATTTCTCTCATGTGGGATCACCATTGAAATCTTTTTGATATAATGAAAGATCTATAATATTAGTTCTTGAAATCCCATAATGAAAAGCAAAAGAAAGTGTAAAAAATGAATGCTAACTTACAATTGTACAGGAGTAACATCAGTGAGAGCCAAACGAGCCATTTTGACATTTTGTTTGAAGAAGAAAGAAGCTTGCTTCTTCAATTCATGGAAATAAGAGTCCTCCATTTTTGTTTTTGTTGCATGGAAAAAAAAATGAAACATTCAAGAGAAAGCCATTTAATTTAAAAGCTTTATCTCTAAATGACATCAGAATGTAACTGTTCCATTCATTTCTCAACTGCTCCTTAATTGAAAGTGGATTTGACAAAGGTAAGTTTTTTAAAGATTATAAAAGTGTACATCGTAAGCGCCTGTAGCTCAGTGGATAGAGTGTCTGTTTCCTAAGCAGAAAGTCGTAGGTTCGACCCCTACCTGGCGCAAATGTATTTTTCATTTTATTTCTGCTTCTTGCATTGATAATCTACCCAAAATATATCACCAATTTACTTTCTATCAATAGTTTATGCTCTCATTTGAGAAGAAAAAAAAGTTCAATCTCTTTAATTAATTTCCTTGTCGAAGTTAGGTAGAGTAATCACCTTCTTTAGTACGTCACTAATATTTGAAAATTAGATTCAAACTTACAATTTATAAGTTGATGAACCATATTATTTTTCACATAGTTATTAGGTTTTTTTTTCTTCCGTAATTTCTCTTTTTATCAATTTCTTTGTTTTTTTAACATGAAAATTAGTTAGGCTCCTTTGTTATTATATAGCATTTGAAACTATGTAATGCAACTAAATTATTTTACAAAATGAAGCTTGTTAATTGCTTACTTGATCATAATAATTCAAGAATTTACCTTCAACAAAATTTTCCATTAAGAATGGGTTAGGCATCCTAAGCCTAGCCTATATTTGGTGAAGGGTTTAGGAGGTCTCTCCCATAACTACTTTAACTATTCTTTTATTTGTAAATAATAATAAATAAAACCCTCCTAAATAGTTTGTCAATTAATTTATTCTTAGCTTAACTATACTAAAATGATTAAAATAGTAATAATTAAAACGACAAATTTATACTAATCTAAAATCTAATAATTGATTAAATATTTTAAAAATTCAAGATTTCTAAACCTACATTCAAAACTCAAACTTTCTAAATCTATCCTCCAAGATTTACGATCGCAAACTTGTGCACCCTACATACATACATGCTAAGCAAAAAAAATAAAAGAAGAGTAGTCAACATTAAGATTTGAAAAATGTTTTCAATTTTTACAGCCTTAAACTGTGATCATATCTAACCATAGTTTGTCACTCATAAACCTCTAAACTTGGCTTAAACAACTATTATCTTAAGCTTCAACGGAAGAGAAAACAAAGAAATTGAGAATAGGGTTTCTGTATATTTCACTAATAACATCCCAGTAATTTTATATGAATGAAATGGTCAGAGAGCCAGCTTGGAATATTACTCATGACAACATCGGTATAAGACTAACATTTCATGCCAGAATTTGTTCCTAAATAATGTGATTCATCACTAAGATTAGTGTATAGCTATTAGATAGAAAAAGGTTATGTATGAACTCTCCACATACTAGTCCTATATCCCATAGACATGAGAGCCAGCTCCCACAGCATGTTGGGAATGCTCAATGGATTTACCTTCGATCCCGGGATTTCCGACCAGTTCACAGATATTTCAACCATCGGAATGCGAAGCCGTTTGCAGAGATAAACAATCTCAACATCGAAGCACCATCTGCAGAATTGCACAGCTGAGTCAGTTCTATTGACTATATTTGCAAATTTGTAAAACGTGCAGACAAATTACTTGAATGTCTTCTGTATAGTATTCAATGACGTCGTACAGTAATGAAACAAATGGAGGGAAAAAGAGCATAAGCATTACATCATAGAGACTACACCAGAATAAATAAGAATGCGAGGGCAATGGAGTAATTTATTCTTTTTTTCGAAGACTAGGAAAATCGGAGCTTCACTCCCTCATAGGCTCTGATACTGAATCCTAAGGCCCAGAGTCGAGATACATCAAGAGTATTCTTAGTTTAAGTGCTTTCCATCAATCTCGAACCAGGGATGTACGAGGGAGTATACCTCAAATCTGTAGTCTCAACCAAGTTCTGGCCCTCAAGGACTACTGAGGGCAATGGAGTAATTAGTCTTATTGTTTTTTCAACGAGTTCTCTTTTTTGGCGTCGAAAATTCTACATCATTTATGTCTTTTCCTTCAAACCTCAAATGTATGGCTTGAGATTCTGTGATAATATAATAATAGACAACTTGACTTCCTCCCCACCGAAAGAAAAGAAAAAAGGACAAAATAACAGAACACAGAAAGAGAGAGATGCAAAGAACTGAAATGCTGCACCAAGTTATCATAAGTAGCCGACAAAAAATCAGAACAATATCAGTTTTGCAATGGTATTCGAATCTTCTTTGGAAATTGAGGGACCATGGGACAAACTTAGTCGTGAAAGATTCATCTACCTTACCTTTTCAAACGAATATTTGAGAAAAGCTTTCTTGCTGCAGATCTAGTAAACATCTTGAAACCACACTGTAAAAGATGAAACAATCAGTTATCAAAATGAAGATCATCAACTAAAATCACATATCTTAACTCGAGTTGACAGACATTTATAATGATATACGGTATCCAAATCAAACTAAAATCAGTGAATAATTAACATCTTTGGGGAAGCACAAATCACCTGGGTGTCACGAATTCCAGAACCGGCAGTTAAAAGAACCACAAGATGGAAACCCTTCATCAAGAAATTCCTGTACATCTTTCTCTGAAAAAATATTAGAGAAGGTTCAGATTGAAAACGGAAAGGAGAAATGATGAGATGGCTCAGACTGGGCAATCTTTTGCAAATCCCAAAATGAAAACACTATATGCATGTGCAGCCTCTTAAAATTAAGCAAAATGGTTTGTATTATTAAAGAAAAAAAAGGAGGAAAGATTATATGGCTTGGCCTGGACAAATCAATGCAAATCAAAATGATATCCTTGTGTGTATGTGCACGTGAATATGTATCATGTATGATGTATGTATGATGAGAAACCATAAATTTCATTAAGATGAATGAAATAACAATAGCAAAATGAACAATAATAATTCCGTTCATTTGGCCTAAAAAATACTTAACTGTAGCAAGAGCCTTTTCTTCCAGATGAGCACGAGAACCAAAAGCAGCAACAGGGATATCAGAAACTCTAAAACTAGAACCACTAAATTCCTTTTCGGCAAATGTGTGGATCTGGAAGGTCATAAAGTAGTCCTTAGTAGCTATATTGGAAGTTTTAATGCGCCAAAGGAAAAACTTTAAGAGTAACGGATATGTCAAAAAATCAACAGCTTAAAATAGCAATGAAGACCTGATTTTCAAGTTTTTCAAGGTCAGTAACTTTGGTTGCTCCATCAGCATCCAACATTATAAGTAACTCACCACGTGAATGCAACATTCCCTGTTTAACAATGCTTCCGCAGAGATGAGAGATTTCAGTGGATTGTCACCATATGAGAATATAACATCAGAAACTGATAACAAATAACCTATTTAGAATGGACTCACTTTTCTAATAGCTTCTCCCTTCCCATGATTTCTTCCAAGAAGGATAACCCTCACATTGTCAACCGAGTACTTCTTGGAAAATTCTGAACCTACTCTTTTTGTACCATCCCTGCTTCCATCATCAACGATAACCACCTGATCAAGCTCAAATTTAAGAACAAAAAAACTAGACCAAAAGTATGCTATATCGTTACGAGTTAAGTAATAATAAGGGAGTGAGGATATAATATAATTAACTCTTAAAAATGGCTAGTTGCCTTAAGAGAGAAAATGATCCCGAGTTCTTTTTTATTTTATCAATAATAGATGGAGAGAGTTCAGAATCTCTTGTATACTGTCTGCTACATATCTAGCACTTGCTTTTGAATGGGAAGTCTGTAGAAAGTTCTATCAGAACTATGTGAAACTTCATCGACACAATAATAGTTACTAAGAACTGAAACCTTGATAAATAGACAAGTTAAACGTATTCTACCTACCAAATTAAACACGGCGATCTCATGATGTTTGTCCTTATACAAGAGAAATTGAGGCAGGAGAGATGGCATTAACACAAGCGGAGCCACAAGCTTTTTAATTCTTCTTTTTCCCCTAACGTGTATCAAAAAAGGCACTAGACCAAACTTCTAAAAACAGTGAAAATTTTTATCTTGGAAAACAAAATATTTACACTATAATGGACTACCTAACAGAAAGATGTTCATTTCAGATTCCTGAAACATATACTCTCAGCAAAACAGAAGATGGAAACTAATGTCTCGTGGCACAAAATTAAAAAAAGCTCTATTTTAGTAGTTTTATAAGAAATTAATAATGAACTACAAGATTCAAATTTCAGCAAATATTGCTATTCTTCAAGAGGGAACGCACACAACATTAAATCCTTGCAAGTTTTAAAAAATAATCAGTACCTCGTATGAGAATGACTTGTCTTTCGCTGCACGTTCTTCAAGATAACTAAAAAATAAAAACAGCAATGTTATTGGGCATAATGGTCGCAACCTTTCACAATGGCCCTTCAAACAGAATAATCAACACGTAACCAAGTGCACCTCTAATGAAATTGCTTACATTATTGTCTTGATATAATTAAGGTCGAACCAAGATTCAACAAGAAATGAAAAATGTGATGTAGATAATCAAACGAAATTAATTTAGGCGCCTCCAACAAATGGTTCATCAGCTATTTCAAGTTTCAACAAGAAGCACCACTATACAGTTCGACAATAATAATTATGACCAACGTATATACGACGAATGTAAAGCAGCTTCCAATGAATTAACAGTGTTAGTCATCGACAATAATGGTTTGCATCCCTAAACCCTGAGAAATCTGATAAACTTGTTGAAACATCCCAACAAAAAGCAAAATAAATCCAATGATATTCAAATATGCTTTGATAAGTAAACTAGATTTGTTCTTTCGCTATGCCACAACAGTCTCTGAAAAAAGGTTCACGACTATGATCCGAATCGCACAATTTCGCCTTGACAAAAGTTCCAATTCAACTTACTCAATGGTTTCTTGCAGAGCACCGGGAAGCCTCTGCTCTTCATTATATGCAGGAATGATCAACGATATATACTTCTCGGCCGGATCAAAGATCGAAGGACAAGAAACCTACATACAACAGAAATGCCAATACCACACCACCTCATTCCGGATTACAATGATACTAACACATAACAAAGCGCGTAAATTCTCAACTTCAAACAGAAGATCTCAAAACAAAACAAAAAATAAAGAACATCAACGCACGCGATCGAATTAATACTAATCGGTATCTGAGATCGGAAATACCTGCGTCGACGTATTAGGATCCTCAAATACCGCCGGAGCTTCCACGTGACTATGAAGTTACCGATCAATCGGATACAAAAATCAAGCAATTGAACGACGGAAGATCAGATAAACGCAAGGAAACACGAGGAAGAAATCAAAATGCGGAAGCGTAAATTGAACGTACGAGTGGTTGAGTCTTCTTGTGTTGGCTTCGAAGAGAATGGCGAAGAGAAATCCAAAAGCTGCAACGAGAAAGAGATAGATGAGAACCTCCACGAAAGGCCACAGAGACGCCATTGTCGCTCGCTCAATCTCTTCCTCGCAAGGGCGTCGTTTGGTACCTGCCGATACACTCTGTTCCTAAATGAATAAATCAGAGTGTAAAATAAACATTATGTTTACTTCGGAAACTTGTCAACAAAGCCCGTCTAGCTCAGTTGGTAGAGCGCAAGGCTCTTAACCTTGTGGTCGTGGGTTCGAACCCCACGGTGGGCGGTTTATTTTTACATTTTTCTCTTTCACCCTTCAGCATCAGTTTTTGGTAGAAGAAATTATGCATCATTTTGTAGGTAAACCTTCCATCTTAAAGAGAACGCAGCACCCTTCCCATCCTTCCTTTATGTGGCGCGTCAAGCGCCACATATATATATATATATATATATTTTTTTTTTATTTTTTTTAATTTAATCAAAATTTCTTTTTTTTCTCTCTCTATTTTATTTATGTAGCATTGTAGTATATTTAGACTTTTCGTCTTTTTATTTCTCTTGTATATTATATTTGTGTGTATGGTCAAAATGAATATAGTATAATTGGTTATTATTTTTGTACTATTTTAAATTTAAATATACATTAATTTAATAAAAATAATATTTAAATGTTACCTTTCGCATATGACATTAATTATAACACCTAATTTTTTTTTTTAAATCTCATAATTATTTAGGTGTTATATTCATTTTGACTACCTAAACACCACCGTTGTCTTTCTTGCTATATTTTTTGTTCATTTATTTTATTTCTTGTATTTTAATAATTTATTTTTTAAAATATTAGGGAAAATGACTTTTTTGGTCCTTAAATTATGGAGTGAGGTTTCAAGTTAGTCCCTATGTTTCAATATTCAACCCTTCTATCATTGACATTTCAATAATTCTCAATTTTGGTTCTTTAGATAACGTAATCGTTAATAATTTAACGAAATATTGACTAGGATAATGACTAAACAGAAATTTAATACAAGTAAATTAAGAAATATTTCTATAATTAATTTTTATTTTTTTAAAAAAAAGCATGTCACTACCAAAATTGATTTAATATTTGTCTAGTCATCATCTTAATCAACACGTTAAATTATTAATAATTACGTTATTTCAAATACCAAAATTGAGAATTATTGAAATATCAAAGTGTTAGATTTTGAAATATACGGACAAAATTGAAACCACACTCCAAATCTGAGGACCAAAAAGATATTTTTTTCTAAAATATTATTTTTTATAATTTATTTTAATGTTGTTTATATAATATTTTTATATTAAATAAATACATTTTCAAATGATAAATAATATATTTGTAAATAAGAAAATTTTAAACTATAAATAAATAACACTACATAAATAAAACAGAGAGAAAAAAAATGTTTTGAGGAAATTTTTTAAATAAATATAAAAAAAAATTGTGGCGCCTGAGGCGCCACATAAGTGAAAGGATGGGAGGGGTGCTGCCACGGCAGCACCCAAATTATTCTCCATCTTAAAATAATATTGTACCTTTTATTATTTGTTCACTATGCTACTACTTCATCAACTAATTTTAAGCTTTAGTATAACATTTTGTATAACCTCGATTTGCTCAATTTCATTTTTTTTTTTTTTTTTTTGCTCAATTTCATTTGTTGGATGATCTCGAAAGATAATGTTGTGGAATATCGAAAAGAGATCTATGGAATTGGATTCCCTCTCAACAAACTAAAGTCTTTTTTTTCTTTTTTTTTTTTAATTCAAACGAATCTAAAGTCTTGGATGAATTTACCAAAAATATTCATTACTTGAAGTTAGAAGATATTTATTTTCACAGAAGTACAAAGCAAGAGTTTCCTTCTTTTTTCTTTTCTTTTTCTTCTTTATCTTGTTGTGTGGCAAGGAAGTCCCCTAGTTCAAGAATGGATAGAAATTATATTCTTTTCCAATTTAATTTTAAAACAAATATGTTTTTTATATCTTATAAAACAAGTACTAAATGCTTCTTACATCTCTACAAATCTTCCAAGTTACATTCTAATATAAATGATTCTATAAATTATCCTAAGGTAGTGAAATATAATATCACGTGCAAAAAGAAAACAATATATAAACGTAATACAAGGTCTTCTATGACCAGTTGGACTACCTTATGATGATTAATTGAAAAATAATAATAATAAATTATAATCCATAAACTATGAAAGAGAATCTTCGCACCTTCGATTAATTGAACAAAATAAAAGTTTTTCTTATCAGGCAAACAAAATAAAAGTTATACCTGCATGAAAAAAGAAACTTAGTTTGCTCAATAAGCCGTTATTTCCCCACATTTTTCTATATTTTAAGTTGTATATATTAAGCAAACCAAATACTAATGATATTGCTAATAAATCAAAGTTCTAAAAAATATGATATTGCTAACCAAATATGATTGATGTTAAAGAAAATGTCTATAAATCGAATGAGTCAGTGACGTAGTGGTTTTATTGTTCGATTGTAAATCAATTTTTCATTACGGGTTCAATCTTTAGAATCAGTATTTGTAATCGACCAACAAATATATAATGAAGGTCCAGATAGTTATTTTAATTGATGTTAATCCATTTCAATTTTATCTGAACGAAACTATTTGAATCCCCCATTTGTTTATGTTGTAATTCTAACCAATTATTGTAAACAAAAAAGGGACACAAATATTGTTTGAATAATTAAGGGAATATCTTGCAACCTCCAAATCTCACTTTTCTAAAAGATTCCAATTTAATTGGGAGTTTACAACAAATGGGCATTGCTAAAAAGAAACAATTGATCAATCAGCAAGCCTTTTTCGGTCTCAGAGTTTGCTCTCCTGCACCCGCCCGTAGGCTGCAAAAACCACATCTCCGCCTCCGCCGCTCGATAGCTCACGAAACGTACGTGCATCCGCCGTGACCTGCACATAGCGCCGCCGGTCAGCCGCCGTTGAATAAAATAATCGGATAATTTAAAGAAAATTGAATCGAAAGAAGAAAAAGAACAATTATTAATTACTTGGATTGACGGTGGTTAGAACGGCGGTATTGGTGAAATCGCAGTTGTAATCGTGGCGGCCGTTGGTCTGATAATAGGAATTCATGACGTAAGCGGCGTGGGATCGGACGTCGCTGGGAAGAAAACAGGCGCCGCCGGCTTGGATCGGACGGCAGTCGACGTTCAAGCTGCAAACGTAGTCGATGTTCTTCTGTAAGGCTGGAATGGCGGCGTCGGATCGCGGTACGCACCATTTCTTCCCCGACGGCGTCACCGGCGTCGGCTTTCTCCCGCCACCTCCCTGCTGTAAATCAAAATTTCACATCATTGTTAGTTAATTAGCTGGTTTTGTTATGGAGGAGAAGATGTGTGTGACCAGACCAATAAGATGCTCTACATTTTATTTTTGTTATATAGCATTATTATTTCTGTCATAAAATCAATTAATCAATTACAAATTTAAATAAATTTTGATGATTAATTATTTTTATTTACTAATAATTTTAGGGGTTTTTGCAGAAATGAACTAAATTGATAAAATATTTAGAGACAAATTTGAAAAAAAGCGGTTAGCAACTATACTCACATATACGCTATAAAATAATACTTTTTATACTGAATAACTAATACATAATATAATATGGTGAGTATTATTTATATTATATATTTAACTATGGATGCTAAATATTTTCAAATTTGCCTAAATTTGTAATTATTTTGTAAAATTGGACTATTCAGCACAACATATATATATATATTTACTAATAATTTCGATAAAAATGATGTCATCGTTTTTAAAGGAAATTTTAGTATTTCAAACTAAATTTTAAATTTTTAAAAAAAAAACCAATTTTTTTTAACACTTTCAATACTAGACAACCAAAAAAGAGTTGACTTTTTAAGTACCAAAATAATTTGTAATTAGCTAAATCAACTTTTTTAAAATTACGAACTAAAAAACGAAATAGGGTGGGTGTTTTACAAAAGAAAACAAACAAAAGCTTGAAAACAAATATTTGAAGAAAAGGAAATTCAAGAGAATGTAGAGAAAAAGAAACGAACCCGTCCACCGAGCATTATGCTGGGAAGGTCATAGACGGGAGTAAAATCTGGTTGAAATAAACCCCAATTTCGCTCGGCGGTTGGACCGGGTTTACGGTTTTCATTAAACAATGCAAACAGATAAGTCTCAAATCGTCGGTTGGGCATCAAAGGCGTCCCTTTCCCAGAATTGACATGCCAGATTAAATTCCTGTTATAAGTAGCAGCATTGTCAGGACTACAAGCGATATAGTCGCAGTTTGTAGGCCAACCGGTCTCGCCGATGACGAGATTGACGTCGGCAAACCCGACAGCCTTCATGGCAGAGTAGATAGCATCCATGGTAGCGTCAAACATGTTAGTGTATGTGATTTTTGTGAACTTGTCATAAATTCCACGGTTGGGTTTAAATAAGGCGTAGTTGGCCATTTTTGGTGAGTATCCAAAGTAGGGATAAGGGTTGATCATGAATGGAGCCTTGGTTTCTCGAAGGAATTGGAGCATGGGTGTGAAAATGGCACGGTCATAACCTCGTCTAAATCGACCCCTGCTTGGTGGTTCGGAGATTGAGAGAATGCCCAACGAATGTGGGGATGTGACCTGAACAATGAAAAAGAAAATATATATATATAACTCAACAACATTTCAAATGAAAGGTATTTAAATTACCAAGAAAATATATGTGAATTATAGCTAAGCTTTGCATTGCAAAACAACATCGATTTAATTTAGGCACCGTTTGATAATTATTTGGTTTATTGTTTTTCAAATTTAAGCTTATTCTCTCTCAAATTTATTACATTGTGCTTCATCCTTCCTACCATTTATCCATCTTTCTTTAAAAAGTAGGAAAATATTAACCAACTCTTAAAAACAAAACAAATTTTGGAAACCTATTTTTTTTGTTTTTAAAAGTCGGTTGGTATTCCCCTACTTTCTAAAAGAAAGATGTATACATATAGAAATGATGAAACAAATTGTAGGAAATTTGGGAGAAAATAGGTTTAAATTTGAAAAACCAAAAACAAGAAATTATCAAACAGAGCCTAAATATATGTTTTATTTTTTGATATAACATGAGAAACATGGGAACTTTATTTTATTTTATTTTTTGATATAACATGAGAACTAAATGTAAAAACACGTTTTTGTTAGACTAAATGCAAAGATACATTCTAGTCCATTTATTTTGCACTACAAGTTACGACCGAACCGTACTTTGAAAAAAAAAAAAAAAAAAAAAAAAAAAAAAAAAAAAAAACAATTTTAGCCAAATGTGTGGTTATGAAAAATATAAAAACTAAATTTTAAATCCGAATAACAAAACTCCTCCTTAATTTCATTCAAGATCACTCCTAATAAAGGAATCATTATTAGTACAACTCAAAATTGCTTTTCATCCACGGCAATAATTAAAAATAATAATAATAATAAATGAAGATGATTACCTTAATGTTCATAATTCCGGCGAGAACCAGAGCTCGGTGAATCGTTCTCATGGCGGGAACAAGACGAGCGATGAGAGTCTTATCGTTAGAATGAATGATTTCATTTCCGACAGCAATGTAATTAATCCTCGTCTGAGGATGAAACGGCACGATATGCGCCGCCACCCACTGCCGAGCGAACCCCAGATCCGTCAGCGCCGGAATATCGCCGTTTCCGATCGTCACCGTCACGTAAATCCCGGTGCCGGCGAAGGCCCGCAGGATCTCCGGATTCGCATCGAAGATCTTCACGCGGTCGATTTTGGTTTTCGTTTTTATGAAGTTCACCACCTCCGCCGGCGGCCTGAGGTTGTCCGCCAGAGTGCCGTAGTTGACGCCGATGGCGACGGCCGCGGTGGCGATTTGGAGGAGGAGGAGGAGGACGGCGGCTGCGGCGGTGGTGGACATGGTCGGAAGGCGGCGGAGAGATGATTTCTGTGACCGGATTATGAAACAGGGGAAAGTGGGGGAATGTTTATATAGTGGCTTGAACGCGGAAAAAGAAAAAGGCGTTACGAAGGTGGAGGTGGTGACCCGTGGGTGTCAGGTTTGACAAAACGGACGAATGAAATTCCGCCAGCACATTAAATCTGAGGTGGGATATTAATGGCATGTGTGTAAAAAAAGATGTTGAAGGGTGAGGATAAGACCGGAAGATGACAGCCACATTTTTATTTTTACCTTTTTTTTTTCGAACATATTTGAAAAATGTTTTCTTACCTTTTTTTTTTTGAGTTAGCTATGAATTTCAATCAACAACTTTATGGTCTTTAAATGTATAATAATACCATTAAACTAATAGTCTTCTTACATTGATTGAATTGAAAACTTAGTTAAGATGTACACTTTTTTAAGTTTAATATTATAATTGATGTGCTAAAAAAAAAGTATAATTCTATTGATATTATGTGAAACCTAATACTAATGAAGTTCGAGTTTGTCAAGTTTAAGATTTATATTTATTAAATAAAAAATGGTTAAACTTGGTATGTTTATCAAATTTAGAATTTAAAGTTATTTTTATTTCAACGATAATTAAAAATTGAAAGTTTTAAATAAATAAACTCTTGATTTTTAAGTCGTACAAGATATCAATGAAACTGTGCTTCTTTTAGTCGTTTAAACTTAACATTTATATAATCAGTTTAAATGTAAAGATATACAATTGATAAAAATAAAATAAAATAGATAAACATGTAAAATTAATTAGTGTCTAAATTATTTATTTTATAATATTCATTAGATTTTTGTTTCTTCTTATTTTTGATCTTTGAAATTTGTATCTATTTATTTATTCACATTTTTTTAATCCCAATTTTCATCTCTTAAGTAAATAAAAAATATATTTTTTCAAAATTTCAAAATATGACCTGATTTCTTAACATATTGGCAAAAGTTAGATTACCGAGAGAAATTAATTTTATAATCTTATTTAAAAATAAAAAATAAAAAACATCAAATACTTAAATGTCATAAATTTAAATGTTAGAGAACTAAATTATTGCACTCTTTTACATGTTTTTTTTCCAGTTCATACATATTTGTTAAAAAATCTTTTAAATGCTTTTATGATGGAAATAAAACGAACCATTATATAGAGTTAATAAAATGAACCATGCCAAGAGGGTTTTACATGCCAAGAGGGTTAATCTCCTACCTTCAATTATTTTTTAATTTAAAAGAAAAAAAAAAACAAAATGAACCATTTAATGTCAAAAATGGTGGGCAAAAGCTCAGGAGTTTTACGGCGGCCCGGAAGAAATGATGATGATCTTACAAACATGCCCTTTAAGCGCGTGTTTAACACGCATTCTTACACGCGTGAGAAAACTTATAACTGAGAACTCAACTTTTGTGTTTTTTGACCGGAGATAAAATCATTATACAGCTAATATTATGCCGTGATTACGCGCGCTTTCGGTCTTTATGCACGAACACGGAAGCTTCTTATTCATGTAATTTTAATAAATTTCAAAATTGATGTAAACAAAAAATCTAAAAATTACTCTCTATTTCCCTTTTTCTTTTTTGTTACATCAAAATTAGTCTCTCACTGAAACTAATTATTTTTTGCATGTTATGGTCAAAAATTAGTCTCTATTTCCCTTTGCATTTTACATGTTATTGTTAAATTAATTTTTTAAAGTTTCTCACCGAAACTAATTATAGTTATCAAAATTAATTTCTTTATGAATTTTCTTAATAATTAAAGAATTAAGGCCCCGTTTGATAACCATTTGGTTTCTTGTTTTTTGTTTTTCAAATTTAAGCCTATTTTCTCTCAAATTT
>JBBMEF010000002.1:6248452-6282624 GCA_037832685.1 Sicyos baderoa | reverse complement strand
TTGCAAATATTTTCAAAAAATTGCTATTTACTCAATTTTTTTTATCTTATTGTAATATACATGCAAATTCCCCTATAATATATGGTTCACTAAGATGTTAATGAAAAAAAAAAAAGAAAAAAAAAACCGATTCTTATCGATCGCTACAATTAAATTTTCAGAATTTTAAAAATCAACCATTTATAGATTGCTTGATAAATTCAAATTATGTTTATATGACTACCTTTTTTTTTCAATCCATAAAATACCAGCTATATTTTGACTAGACATCTTTTTATATCTACTTTTACCATTTTAAGCATATTTCATTGTATAAGATATATGATTCGATCTTCAATTTAACCATGTTTTTTTTTAAACAAACAATGGTTATTGAACTAAATAAAAAGGAAAAAATAACTAAATATGATTGGATCTCTATGCATTTAATTGTAAAAAAGAAAAGAAATCTCAAAGCATAAATAAGATAGGTGAATTATTCTTCTTATCAATATTTGATTCTTAAATGAAACGTTACGATTCATATATTATATAATATAATATTAAAAGTTCACTAAATTCACATATTAATATGTCACACAAAAAAGTTGAAGAGATCTCTCTTACATATTTTTATAGTACCTAAAGATTTGTTTATGAAAGTATGAGTATAACAACATTTGAGATCGAGAAATTGTAACTTGATGAAGATATATATAGTATGCTTGTTAAGTTAAGTTGTTGTTGGCACAATATAATAATATTAGGACATTAACATTTTCATTTTCTTAACATGTCCCAATAATCCCTAAAAACAAAGTGACCATTGTTGTCGGCCAAATAAATTCCATCTTGTTTGGCACTCCAAATGCAAGTCGAGTTGCCACAATAATTGAGAATTAAATCTCGATCACTATAAAAGACATCGAATTCTAAAAATCCCACTTCCCACTCCAATTTGCAAGTAAATCTTGTGGTCTCGAATATATTTCCTCTAAACGACCAATTTTCTTGTTGCTCCGGAAACAGAATATGCACCCCCAAATCATTGTCTCTAGAGAAGCAATGAACATCCAACAAGAACATGCGCAAATCATTACGAACCTCGACCGTAAAACTTTGAAACTCGATGAGCGGGCGGCCCGGTGGTCCAGCTGGGCGTTTCGGAATTAGTGGAACATTCTTGTTCTTTTCGAACTTGCCTTTGGCCATCGACTCGGTCACAGCGCCGACCAGCACGAGCGCCGCCAATAACACGAGCCGATGTCCTGCCATTGTTGATGTTTGTGGGGAGAATTGTCATATGTTGTGTTGTTTTTATAGGTGTAGGAGTGTTGGTTTTTTTTAGTTGGCTGTTTTAAAGATGAGGTTGTCATGAGATATGTCAAACAGAAGTGTCTTAATTTGTGATCGTGGGTTGTCAAAAATCATCTCTAAAGAATCAACTAATTTTTCTTCTTTTAGTACTCGAAAATTTTAATGTAAATGTTTTAAAATCTCTTATCTCATAAAATCTAAAATATCTTATCTTCTATCTTAATATTGTAAATATTTCATCTCATGAAAGAGTTGAATTTTGTAACGTTGGTTTTTTATTTGAACGTGAGATTTTGTGATAAAATATCATTTATTTGAATGAATTATTTTTTATTTTTTATTTTTATTTAAAAAAGAATGACATATTTTGTAGATATATAACATGACTTAGGGCAAAATCGTCAAAAAATTTGGAAACCTAAAGCCTATTTCTGGAAACCGCGTTCGTCCTCCAAATTTCTGGAAACCTAAAACCTGAAATTTCAAGTTTCGTCTTCCAAATTTTTGGAAACCTCTAAAGCCTGAAATTTCAAGTCTCCGTTTTCCAAATTTTTGGAAACATAAAGCCTAAAATTTAAGCCTCTGTCTTACTCATTTTTAATGGGTTTTCAAATGAAGGTAGAACTCTCTATTTATAGAGTTTACATGTACTTCAAATGAGCTTGACATACCTATTTTAACCTAAAATCTATAAAATTTGGTAAAAATATCTTCTTTTTTTTTTTTTTATGAATAAAAAATATATTATCTTCTACATTATAAAGATGATTAATATTTTTAAATAATTAAAACACATTTTAAATAGGTGACATGTTTGTAATTTAGAGTATGACTTAAGGGGTAAAATTGTAAAAAAATGTTTTCCTCCTTAAGCCACATTTTAAGGTAGTATGGTGTTTAATTATAAATTTGAGGGAAGTTATAAAATTGGTTATGTGGTTGGATTAAAGTTTCAAACTGTAGAATTTAGTCCACTAAGTAAAGAGTTAGAATTTAATTTCTAATGATTCTTTTTTTGATATATGTGATTGTCTAGACTTGTGTGTACACCTTAACTAATGTCATGAGATATATTTTTCAACATTTAGATGTTAAGAAAAGGTGTAGGAAATTAATTCATAGACATTTAGTTTCTATGATTTGATAAAACCTAAAAAATATTTATTGTCGTCGGTAGTTGTTGACAAATTAAAAACGTGAAAGTTAATTATTCATGTCCCAATAATAATACTATGAGTTAAGTAATTGATTGAACAAAATGATTTCAATTTTTTTCTTATCCCACGAGCAAAAATGATTGAACAAAAAAATTACATTATATATTATAATCATCTACATGTAGTTAATTCCTCAATAATTATGAACGATAAATAACTGTGTTGTCTTCTCTTAAAAACGTAAAATTTCTTGACTTAATTTTGTTTATTGAAAAATCCCTCTATGATCAAAGGTTTGTGATTTGAATGAGACAATTTTTCAATATTATTAGTCTACAAAAAAGAGTGAAATTCGCTAACAAGAACAATAATTCATTGACATCAATATATACTAATTAATGAAGATATCATGGGTTCGAATCTCCCAATTGTTTTATTAATCTAAAAGAAAAAAAATGAAATTTAACTTAATTTTAAAAAAGGGAAAAACTCGAAGGAAAGGCCATTATAAGAAGCTAAACCCTACCATTGAAGTCTTCTTGCTCACAAGACTTTACAGAAACAGGTCTCGATTGAAGAATCTCTCTCTCTGCATTCTCTCATCTTCCTCATCTTTTCTTCAGGTAAATTTACGGTTCCGATCTCTGGTTTCTCTATTACGTTTCTGTGCATTCCTCATTCTTCAAACCCTAATTTACTTGAAAGCTATCAATAATTGTTCGCACCCGGTTTCTTCGTTTCGATCATTCGGAACCAGGTGTTTCGTTCTCGTGGGGTATGTGATTTTCAAGGCTTTAATATGTATATTACAGTTTAGGTATCTGGAGTTTGGAAACGGGCAATTGAGGGTATGTTTGGCGAAAGGGGAATGGGAATGATTATGGGTGAAAATAAATTAAGAGGATAACAGTGGAGAATGATTATTTGTGTTTGGGGTAAGGGAATGATTATGGGGAATAAAATAATAAGTGCGAGAAGAGTGAAAAATAGTGATATGATGTATAGAAAATTGTATGAGGAAAATGAAAAGTAGTTAGGAGGAGAATAAAAAAGTAATTTTTAGGAAATGCAGTTATGGAGGGAATGATTCTCGGTGGCCCAAACACCAAGAATCATTCCCATTCCCATTCTCCCTTATATTCTTGGTGGCACAAACATACCGAAAGAGGTTTAACAACCGAATTGGAAATTCTGAGCCTGGGAAGTGTGGTTTAGGGTTTTACACTTGAAGGTGTTGTCTGTTTGATTGACTGTTTATGGTGATTTGTGAGTTTCTTTGAATGCACAAGAAATTTTGACTATCTGCATCCTTAAATGTAGACCTCATATGGTAATTGTTTTGATTAGGTTTAAACATGAGAAGATATAGTCCTCCATACCATAGCCCTCCAAGGAGAGGATATGGTGGTCCTGATCGAGGAAGAAGCCCCCCTAGAAGGGGTTATGGTGGTGGCGGCGGAGGTGGCGGCGGTGGTGGTGGCGGTGGTGGTTATGGAAGACGAAGGGAAGAATCTCAGGGTAGCCTTTTAGTTAGAAATATTCCTATGGATTGCAGGTCAGGATTTGGGCTTTTTTGTTTATGTTTTTTCATTCGAGTCATTTATCATATTGCTTTGTTCAATTTAGGTTTCAGTACTACTATTCTATTATATGGATTTTCTGTTCTTTCACTGATTTTTCACAACTTGGCTTCTGGTTATACTCATGATACTTGCAGGCCAGAGGAGCTTAGAGCTTCATTTGAAAGGTTTGGAATTGTTCGAGACGTGTATATTCCAAAGGATTTTTATTCAGGGTGAGCATCTGGTGTTTGGTTTTCTTGTTTTTTTTTTCACACTGCTCTAAGTTCTAACCGTGGTATGTGATTGAATTGATTGACTGTTATTCACCTGATTCCTGAACTTGTACTTTTATATTCCTCGTGAGTTAAATTGATAAGGAAACATTTTTTTACGGTTAATATCTGGACATTTGAGCACCAAATTGCACATAAAATCCATCAAACTAACCTCAAGCTGGGCCAATGTGGTAATTTTAGGTTTACTGGTTAAGCATGAAACCAAACTTTCTGCATTAGAAATCAAACCGGATTACTCACACTCGTTTGATGATCATAATTCTTAGCCATGTGATTTCATACGCAAGATCAAATAAACATACGCATTAACTATTTTTTCCTTTTACTTTCTTTGAATCTTAATTTAAAGAACTATTTTTTAACTTGATCAATTCTTGTAGGGGATGTACATTTGTGCAGTAAGTTCTTAATTTATAGAGGATTTTTTTAGATCATATGGAACATCCCGTTGAGTATGCTATTCATAGTTAGGTAATGGGGAGGATGAAAATGTCAGCCAAAATTTCACGAGGCCTTTTATTCTAGGTGAATTTTATTCCCATTTCACAGTTTAAATTTTTAACTGCTTTGTCAGGGGGCATATGGCTTGAACTTTGAAGTTAAAAAAGCCCAAACCCCTATTAGTGAGGGTCTACTACTTTTCAATGCCTAACATATGCTCATCAAGAATCTAAAGAGTAATATCGAAATGAGGGTGTCACTCGGAGACATTAGATAATTACCCCATCAATAGAAGTTGGTGAGCAAGATGATAGATTTTTGAGCAATTGAAGCTAACTCTGTGAAGGTATTAAGGTTGTGGGATGTTTGTTCAAGTGCTTCATGAGTTTCCAAGTATTTGAAGAATTTTCAAGTCATGAATTGTTGGTTTCAAGTACTTGTATCAAGAAGTGGGAAGATTTTTCAAGTCAAATTACGTTGAATTGAAGTGCTTATTAGTTACAAGAATATGAAGATTTTTCAAGTCTCTTGCCTCTTACATGCTTGATTGTAAAGAGAAGGTTAGCTACTGAACTTTGAAATTAGCTGCTTTACGTAACTTCAGCTCCAGCTTTGAAGAAAACGGTCTGAAGTTACTATTGGATATGAAAGAAAGCTATTTAGTTTATGGCATTCCAAATCCTTTTAGCCAAGAAAAGTATACTCGTTTTATTATTAAGTCTAGTTACCCAAGATTTTTGTCCAAAATGATTTCCTTATTTTTCATCATGAAAATTTTGTTTGAATTCTTTGTAGCCAACCACGAGGATTTGCATTTGTGGAGTTTGTTGATCCCTACGAGGCTTCTGAAGCTCAGTATCATATGAATGGGAAAAAATTTGGTGGTAGGGAGATTATTGTGGTCCTTGCTGCAGAGTCAAGGAAGCGGCCGGAACAGATGCGCCAACGGAGTAGAAGGTAGTTTTTTGTTTGTTCTCTTTTACCTCATTTTTTATCCATGATTACAAAATAGTGTACTTTTACAATCCACATGACCTGCCATATTGTTAAACAGCAAGCAATCCATCTTGTTATGTGGAGGAGGAATCTAAAGCAATACAAAGATCCTGCTCTTTAGTCTTTCCATTGACTTTGTTCAATGGAAAGTAGCCTTTTATGATGTTTATTTAGTTGCAAGTTGTGTTTACTATTCTATTTTCCTTTCTGTAGGGGCGGACCATCTGGCCATGGTGGACGTCGTTCTTATTATGGTATGGGAACTAGTAGGCTTTCTTTAAATTTGACGCACTTCTCTTTAATAATCTTTATATATAAGTGAAAACCTCAACCAAAATAAAGTGTTTAGAAGACCTCTTATATTCAAATTTTCTCATTTTTCTAGTTCATGTTACCTCTTGATTCTTTTCAAGACTCTAGCATGACTTCTTGTTATGGGACTCTTGAACATTACAGCTTGTAGCAGCTTTAGATGATGCAGTTATGAGATTTTTCCAATAAGTGGTCATATTGTATCATTTTAATCAACTTTTTTGCGTGTAGTGAACTAAAGTTCCTCATGTTTCACGTATGGATGAATTTTGGTATTTGATTGACAATTCAAACATTCTTTTCCTAGTCTGGTGCTTCTTTTGTTTGGAGATATTCTCTTGGCCTAGTGGTCAAGAACATTGAGAGAGTAAGAATTTATGGGTTCATTTCATCGTGTTCATCTTATCAGGTCGAACACTCACGAATATATATAAAAAATTGTTTCTATAAAAAAATTATTTGCTTCTGTTAGCCGGTGGTTTTGAATTTGTGAATTTTCAGTCTGGTGGTTTTGTCAATTGATTTAATTAAAAGTACAAACTTCCTCGGTTCACATTTTTGAGATTGAATCAAATCATTCATTAACTATTCTAATAGACAAAATACTTCCATATTGGATTACTGTATTCAATGATCAACGTGGTTTCAGGATGTAATTGATCATGATCTTTTTTTTGTTGACAATATAGGGCGTTCAAGATCTCGTTCAGTATCTCGATCACGTTCCCCCCCACATCCTTCAGGTCCAAGAAGTAGATATCGATCGAGGTAATCTCTTTAAAACAGAATGTTTATATTTTTTTTTTTTGTGTTAGATAGTAAATATGCCTAATGTAATTGTCAGGTCCTACTCCCCTGCTCCGAGATGGCGAGGCGACTATTCGGTTTCCCCTAGTAGACGACATGCTGACTATCCCAGATCTCCAAGAGGTGCTCCTCGTGAGCGAGAGGGTGAGAGGAGTCAGCAAGTATATTCTCCAGGGTACGATAATGCTGATGGTCATGATCGCGATGGAAATGGATATCATGAGTAAGTTGAATGATTTAGTAACGACTTATTGCTTTTCGGTAGCATCTTAATATGCAGCTATTTTTTAGCGTTTCTTGGTATCTGCTTGTGCAAGCTGCCTTGCTTATTTTTTTTGGAAACTAGAAAATCCGAACTTTGCTGCTCCACTATAACTAGAGTAATCATACCCGTCCCTATGCCAGACACTGAGAAACATATAAAGAATTGAGACACGAGAGGTGTTTACAAATTAATGTCACAATTGAGTTTCAAACCTGGGACCTGAGGGGAGCATACATTCAAAGTCCAAATTTTCGACTACCGTGCAAGACATGCATTGCTTATTTTTATTATTGTTCTTTTTTTATTACCGGGAATCGAAACTTTACCCTGGTAGAATGCATGGCTTATTACAAGCACTGGTCTCATGTTTAAGAATTTATTTCTGTTTAGTTCGTTTTAATCTTAACATATCAATCTATGTTAACTATACTTGTTTAAAAGTGTGTTCTGTTCTATTTTATTTATTCGTCAATCCTCTTTCTTTTCTTAGCAAGTCTGCATTTAATGGAGAGGATGCACGAGCTAACTGGAGGTCTTCTCCTGGTAGACGGGCGTCTCCTGGTAGAATTTCAAGGTCCCCTTCGGGGTCTCGATCCCGTTCAGCTGATGCGTCGCCAAGACCTGGTAGATAGATTTCTTTGAGAAAATATGGTAAGTAGATGATGTGAACCTTTGTTCCTAATATTTAAGATTTGTTACTCTAAGTTAGAAACCACTATCCAAGAAACTATTTAAGATTGTATTTTGTGTTTCCCTATTTTCAAGACATGGCAATTTACTTCGCTCTCATTTGAAGCTTAAAGTTATTATATTATGGTAGACTATCCAACTTCTTGATACTTTTGTGGATTGTGCATGCTCTTCTTTTCATGCTATCAATATGAAAGTTTTGACCTCACTTGATGGGGGCATCTCCATGAATGTTCTTCTCCATCAATTCATTTCCATGATGTTTTTGAGTTCAGACTTATGTTGTTCAGTGTTTCACATCTTGCATTTCAATTTTTGTTGTTTCCAAATAAACTCCATTTTCTTGGCTTGGAGAGCTTGACTCTGAAATTCTAATTAGGGTTTTGATATACTTGGATTATAAATTTTTGGAAAAAGTATAATTTTAGTCCTTAGAAGTGTCAAACTTCAATAATGCTTATTTTACTCTTAATATATTCTTTTTTAGTTTAACTTTACACTCATTTTGTTTTTTATAAATTTATTTGACGTTAATATAAAAAAGACAATTTCATTAATATATCAAAATTTAACATTAATTTAGTAATTATATTAGTCAATATTAAGTTATGTGATTATATTTTTTATTTTTACCTCAGTTACTAAACTTGAACTTAATTGAAATGTCATTGACTAAAATTGAATATTTTTTAAATGTTAGGGATAAAGTGTGATTTTGAACCATGTATTTTTTCATAACTTTTTAAAATTTAAATTTGGTTTTTTGTTCTAAAAATCTTCATGGAGTATTTTAGGTAGAATTATATATATATATATATATACACATGTATGTTCAACTCTTGTAAACTAGGGTAATTGGAGTTAGTACATACTCATGTAAAGGTAAACTAGGGTAATTGGAGTTAGAGTTTTACTGATTAGTTCATGGTAATAAATTCATGAACTAATAGGATAATTAATGAAAACCAAGAGGTTCAAAGGTTAAATTTTTTTTTTAAAAAAAATCCATGTTATTTCAAGCCCACTTTTATTAGTTCATGGTAATAAATTCAATTCCTTTTCTCCATCTTTGTTTTATTTACAAATTCGAATTGAATGACTGCTATGCATTTTACTTCTGACAATTCCATTTTCTCATTGTGATTTGTTCAAATTGAACTTTTATGGCTAATTAATTTGATAAATACAGTCGAATCTTTTTTTATTCTACAAATTTGGAATGTGTTTAGAGACTCCCTTACATTATTTATAACATAATAACATGCAAGTGATGGCAGTTAATTAACTTTTTTTTTTTTTTTTTTTAATTCATAACAATTAATTAACTTACCAAACTAAATTATTTTTAAAAAATAAATAAACTTACCATGTTTATAATTATATTTCTTTTTTGAAACAACTTACCATGATTATTTATATCCGAAATGAGGTCGAATCTTCCAACTATTCATATTTCCATTTTAACCTCGAAATACCATATAATATTTAATTTTTCTTACGGAGTTGAGGATGGCCTTACTTCCAAATAATTTCAAATTAAATTGAGAAACGGTATGATTTAAACTTGACATGGCTATTAGTGTTTGTTTACTATACTCACTTTTTTTTTTTAGTACAACAAGGTTTGTGGTTGTTAATAAATCAAAATACTAATTGAACTTGCTTATTTTAATTTTGGAATATTATATTCTTTACCTTTCTTATAGTTATCGAATGTGTTGATGACGCGTTAGTTTGTTGTTTGGTTGATTGAAATTCAATTCAACACTACAATCATAAATTTTGTCATAAAAATTAATATTTGACTCTCATTTTTTAGAGCGGTCGTAAATAGACTAAAATGAATAATTTGTCTATCACAAGTAAATTGTTTATTTTTAATGGTCGGAAAAATAAGTAAATTCTTAAGATATCATGTACATGTTAATGATTATTAATAAATAAGCCGTGTTAATGTGGTAGAGCGCGTGGCTTTTAACCACGTGGTCGTGGGTTCGGTCCCCACCGACGGCGATGAATGATTTTATCTTTCTTTTCCATAAAAAAATAAATTCCATTAAATGAAATCTCGATAATTATGGATATTAAAGGAATATTAAATAAAATTTTCATTTAATCTAAAAACAGGGTTCATTTTACCGTAAAAGAAAAATCTTAATTTAAAATTAAGTTTAAATATCATCTCCATTTTTCAATAATTCCATCTCTATTCATTTTTTTTTTTGAACTGTAATCTCCATTCATTATTCGTACACCATTCTAACAAAAAAGAACGTGTAACATATCCCAATTTGTTTAAACTTATTATTTAAATAAATATTCTCTTTTGTTTTTAAATTAACGTTAAAAAACAAAAAAATGGAAAATATCTTCCATGTCCTTATTTAACATTCGAGTCACCGGTAAAAGAAAGGATCCGGGCCCACCGCCCACAAAATATGGAAGAATACCAAAAAATCAATAATGAAAAGAAAAGGAAAATTAAACGGCACCAAAGAAGAAAATGTAATAATTAGAATATAAAAAAATAAAAAAAAAAAAAAAAAAAAAAAAAATTAGTAAAAATAGAAATAAAGAAAAAAGGAATATAAAGCGCAGTTGGGGTGTCCGGTCCGAAGGCGACGCAGTATCGCTTTTGGGCGATTTGAGGGTTTCGCATTTCTTCGTCCTTTCGGTACGTTACGCGTTCTGTATCGATTCCATTTTCAAATCTTGTTCCAATTCCTTTTTTGTTCTTGTCTTGCGTTTTTGATTGTTCATGTTGTGTTTTTTCGTCTCTTTTTTGATGTAATTTCTTACAGAATTGTGTAGTGGAAGGTACTGATGCTTGTCATTCTGTGTCGAGTCTGAGAAATATCGATTTGGAACGGTTTTGTTTTGTAATCTTTTGATTTTTGTAGTAATGGGGTTGTTTAGAGCTGGTTCTGCCATGGCAAAGATTGCCATTAGGAGGAGTTTAGCACAGGGGGGAGGGTCTTATGCTGCGAGATCCCGTGTTGTTTCCTCTCGGAATCGGTGTTTTCGTACTACGGCGTTTAGGTCCAAGGCGCAATCTGCGCCGGTGCCTCGCCCTGTGCCGCTTTCGAAGCTGACCGATAGCTTTTTGGATGGGACGAGTAGTGTGTATTTGGAGGAGCTTCAGAGGGCTTGGGAGGCTGATCCCAATAGTGTTGATGAGTCTTGGGATAACTTTTTTAGGAATTTTTTGGGTCAGGCTGCGACGTCTCCTGGTATTTCGGGTCAGACGATTCAAGAGAGCATGCGTTTGTTGTTGCTTGTTAGGGCTTACCAGGTTAATGGTCACATGAAAGCTAAGTTAGATCCTTTGAGTTTGGAAGAAAGAGAAATCCCGGATGATTTGGATCCTGCTCTTTATGGATTCACTGATGCTGATCTCGATAGGGAGTTTTTCCTTGGTGTGTGGAGAATGTATGGATTTTTGTCAGAAAATCGTCCGGTGCAGACTCTGAGATCGATATTGACCCGACTTGAGCAAGCATATTGTGGGAGTGTTGGGTATGAATATATGCATATTGCAGATCGCAATAAATGTAATTGGTTGAGGGACAAGATTGAGACACCGACACCAATGCAGTACAATCGGCAGCGCCGAGTGGTGATTCTTGATCGTCTTATATGGAGCACACAATTTGAGAACTTCTTAGCCACTAAGTGGACTACGGCAAAAAGATTTGGGCTTGAAGGTGGTGAGACTTTAATTCCAGGGATGAAGGAGATGTTTGATAGGGCAGCAGATCTTGGCGTTGAGAGCATAGTTATTGGAATGCCTCACCGAGGAAGACTGAATGTTTTGGGAAACGTTGTTCGGAAGCCTCTTAGGCAGATCTTTAGTGAATTTAGTGGTGGTACAAAGCCTGTGGATGAAGTTGGACTTTACACCGGCACTGGTGATGTCAAATATCACTTGGGTACTTCCTACGATCGACCAACTAGAGGTGGAAAACAGATTCATCTTTCATTGGTTGCAAATCCTAGTCACTTGGAAGCTGTTGATCCTGTTGTTATTGGGAAAACTAGAGCAAAGCAATACTACTCCAATGATGTTGAAAGGATCAAGAATATGGGTATTTTGATTCATGGTGATGGTAGCTTTGCTGGACAAGGTGTAGTGTATGAAACTCTACATCTAAGCGCCCTTCCTAACTACACCACCGGAGGAACGATCCACATTGTTGTGAATAATCAAGTCGCTTTTACTACCGATCCAAGGGCTGGAAGATCATCACAATATTGCACCGATGTCGCTAAAGCTTTGGATGCTCCCATCTTCCACGTAAATGGTGATGACATGGAAGCAGTTGTCCATGTTTGTGAGCTTGCTGCAGAGTGGCGCCAGACCTTCCATTCAGATGTTGTTGTTGATTTGGTTTGTTATCGTCGGTTTGGACACAACGAGATTGATGAGCCATCCTTCACCCAACCTAAGATGTATAAGGTCAGTACTTCCAGTTGTTATAATGTTTTTAGACATATATTGCTGTAGGGTACTTCCAGTTGTTAGTACTTCAGCAAGTTACTAAAATTCTTAGACCTATAAGGCTGTTTCTTTCCCACTAGTTTCATCATGCTTGGTTTTTAGGTCCTATTATGTATTTATTGGCTTGTATACTTTTCTTTATATGCTACTGACTACTAAGCTGATTGAGAACAGGTCATAAAGAATCACCCTTCATCTCTTGCGCTCTACCAGAAAAAACTCTTAGAATCTGGACAGGTGAATCAGGAGGATATCGATAAGATACGTGATAAGGTTAACAAAATCCTTAATGAAGAATTTTTGGCAAGCAAAGATTATGTCCCAAAGAGAAGGGACTGGCTATCAGCATATTGGACTGGTTTCAAGTCACCTGAACAGCTCTCAAGAGTTCGTAACACTGGGTGTGTAAAATTTTGTTAGAAAATTATTCATCTGTTACTTCATATGTGATGCATTAACACTGAATATACTCTGATCAATTATGCAGAGTTAAACCAGAGATACTAAAGAATGTCGGAAAAGCAATTACTGTATTTCCAGATAATTTCAAGCCCCACAGAGCAGTAAAAAAGGTTTACGAACAAAGAGCACAGATGATCGAAACAGGAGAGGGCATTGACTGGGCACTTGGTGAAGCACTTGCTTTTGCAACTTTGGTTGTGGAAGGAAACCACGTCAGATTGAGTGGCCAAGATGTCGAGAGAGGTACCTTTAGTCATCGGCATTCTGTTGTGCATGACCAAGAGACAGGTGCAATCTACTGTCCTTTGGACCATGTTATCATGAATCAGGATGAGGAGATGTTCACTGTAAGCAACAGGTAAAGTGGGATATGGAAGCATATCACTTTTTTTAACAATTTTCTTTTGATAGTTTGTATACAATTGTCTTAGGGCTACCTGCCAATGTGAGATTTATTACCCAATTAAATGAGTAATCTGTGTCTTCAAGTTCGACATGAAGAACAATGAAAGCATATTAGTTTGGGTCCGATCCAGAATCCAAACGACTCTCGTGATATGTTTTTACTCATTTTTGAGATTTGTAATTGAGGGAATCTGTCTATTGGACATCTTCTATGAGTTGAACAATTTACCTTATTGCATGAGTTTCTCATCATTAATTCTGCCTTGGCTTGTTTTGTTCAACAGCTCTCTCTCAGAGTTTGGAGTTCTTGGATTTGAGTTAGGTTACTCAATGGAAAATCCTAATTCATTGGTAATCTGGGAAGCTCAATTTGGTGATTTTTCAAATGGAGCTCAAGTTATATTTGATCAGTTCTTGAGCAGCGGTGAAGCGAAGTGGCTGCGACAGACTGGGCTTGTTTTGCTGCTTCCCCATGGCTACGATGGCCAGGGTCCTGAACATTCAAGTGCAAGGTTGGAACGTTTCCTTCAGGTACCCAACAAATATCTTCTTTGTCTTCCTCTGTTTTTCTTTAATAAATGAAATGAAAAAGTCTCTTCTGTACAGTTTCTTCCCTTTTTTTGTGCTTGTGCTAGTGTTCTTTCTAAAGTTCATGTCAGTTATTTGTCCCTGCTTGTCTGGTTTGATGATGGATACATGTGAGATGTAAAGTTTTCATACAAGAAGCTTGTTAGAGAAATTTCAAATTGTCTTACTGGTGTTGTGCAGTATTTTTTAAAGCACGAGGCACATTAAAGTGGCTTCTTGGCCTTAATGGCGAAGCACATAAACAATCAAAGTTTTCTTGTAGGTGTTCGACAGTAAGCTTATTTATATAAAAAGCGTAGTTCCATATTCATAAGATAGATTTTACATTTAAGCTAGAACTTTTGTAAGAGTCTAAGATTTAGAGATTTTTTCTCAATTTCTTTCAGAAATAAATGGGTGCTGAGTATGACTAGTGAGAATAAGCAGAGCTGGTCGATGGTTGGTCTTTAAGTAGTTTAGACTTGGCAAGTTGTACATGCAAATTGTCATTGAGTTTTCTGTATCGATATTATATTCTTCTTGAGATTTCATAAAGTTCTGGTTATTATAAGTAGTTTTTAGGAGTTTGACATGATATAAGTCATGAAACATTAATACTAAAATGAGCTGTGCGTATTTTTCCCTTCTAGGCGTTGATACTTTATATTTGGCAGTGTCTAGTTTTGCTCAACTGTAATTAACCTTAGTCTAGATGCTTATATTTCTGGAGTTCTAAGTGGATTATGTTGGAATAGTGGATGAGAATGTTTTCCCTGGTTGTAATGTAATTCAATTCAGCTACTAGTCCTATCGGACATCATATTTCATACTTTAATGAAACCGTTTCTTCTCTAAAAAAAATGTAATGCAATTCAGCTAGGATTCCTGTATAATACAATTTTAAATTAAAATTATGGCAGATGAGTGACGACAACCCATTTGTTATTCCGGAGATGGATTCTACCCTTAGAAAGCAAATTCAGGAGTGCAACTGGCAGGTTGTGAATGTTACCACTCCCGCCAACTATTTCCATGTTCTGCGGAGACAGGTCAGTGCAAGTTTTTGGTTGATGATTTTAGTTGCTTTATTTTTATTATTTTAACACAAAGTAAGAATGTTCTAGAACGAAGAAGTGTAACAATAAGTGGAGGATGGAGGTGTTAGTATAGCATTGTCTTAACGGTGGTATCATGGATCAAACGCTCCCTCGAGTTTAAGGATTATTCTTACTCTTCTCTTCTTTCTAATTGGAAAAGTATTTTGTAATCATATTTTGTCTTAGTCCTATCGGACTTCATATTTCATAAATTAATGAAATCGTTTCTTCTAAAAAAAAAAGAAAAAAAGTGGAGGATGGAGGTGTTAGGATCCCACAATTGTCTGAAGAAGTGCAAGTCCTCTAAGGATTCATAAGGTGGACTACTTCTCTTATCACCAATTGGTTTTGAGATGGATGTCCGAAGGTATCCTTGAACTGAATAGAAGAACAATAGAAACTTCCCCATTCATCTACATGGAGACATCATTGATAACATAATCTTAAGATTAATTTTCTTTGACCAATATAAATCTCTATCTGAGCCTTTCATTAACCAAAATAGAGAGTTAGCTCCTTGCCCAACTTCTCTCAACTTTTTTCCCCAAGTCCTATCAAGAAAGTGTCATCCCCCATTTCATTAACGCTTGCATGGAAAAGCTAGAGCCCTTCGAGTAATGCCACAAAACTCTCCTTAGGGCAGATATTTTTTTGTTATGAAAATCCTCTAAGATTTTGACTTGTTTCCCAATCAATTATGACTTCATCAATAATCTATTTTTCTTCATATATATTTTTTTGTGATGCAGATACACAGGGAGTTCCGTAAGCCTTTAGTTGTGATGGCTCCTAAGAATCTACTTCGACATAAGGATTGCAAATCTAATTTGTCCGAGTTTGATGATGTTCAAGGTCATCCAGGCTTTGACAAACAGGGCACCAGATTTAAGCGCATCATTAAGGATCAGAACAATCATTCTGATCGTGAAGAGGGTATTAGAAGGCTAGTTCTTTGCTCGGGAAAGGTCAGCATCTTACCATATTCTTTTGCTGATTCTATTTTCTATAAATGCATCAAAGGCTAGAATAGTTTTTTGTTTTTTCCTTTCGTTCATGGAAAGTCATAGATAATTGCGTTACTGTTTGTTTTTTCTTTTGCAACTACTCTAGTGACAATTTTCCAAACATATTCGGTCTCTGTGTTCCTTGTATTCAACCTTCAAAATTGTGTTTCAGTTCTAAGGTTTTAGTAATTAAATATTCAAATGTATGCCTTGTTGCCAGATTTATTATGAGCTTGATGATGAGCGATCTAAGACAGATACAAAGGACGTTGCAATATGTAGGGTGGAACAGCTTTGCCCCTTCCCTTACGACCTCATCCAGCGTGAGCTTAATCGATATCCAAGTACGTAATTCAGGCTCCGTTTGATAACTTGTTTTTAGTTTTTGAAATTTCAGTCTACAACAACTACCAAAATTTGCCTTTTGTTACATGGATATCTACATCCCAAACCAAAATTTGAAAACAAAAGTAGCTTCCAAAAGCTTATTTTTGTTTTTGAAATTTGGTTAATATTTACATACTTTCTTAAGTAAAGATGGATACATAGAAAAGATAAAACACATGGTAGGAAATTTGACTAAAAATAAGCTTAAATTTCAAAAAGTTATCAAAAGGGCCTCAATTATTCAAATATTCATTGTTGCTTAGCTACATGCTATCACTTTTTTTTTTTTTTTTTTGAGAAGAAACAATTTTATTGATATAATGAAAAAGGGAAGAAATCCCAATGCCTTATCGGCTTACAAGAATAAGAGAATAACTAGTAACTACATGCTATCACATTGTTCTAGACTTCTAATAAAACTTCTTATTAGAATATTTCCCTATAAGGCCATAAATAACATGAATGTTTTTTACTTTTCAAGATGCCGAGGTTGTCTGGTGCCAGGAAGAATCAATGAATATGGGTGCATTTAACTACATTTCTCCCCGTCTTGCCACTGCCATGAAGGCGCTTGGAAGAGGCACAGCAGACGATATTAAATACGTCGGTCGGGCTCCATCAGCTTCTACAGCTACTGGATTCTATTCGGTTCACGTAAAAGAGCAAACCGAGCTTGTGAAGAAAGCACTGCAGCCCGAGCCTATCCAGAATGCCGGTACCGTCTGAACCTTTCACTATTCTTTGTTGGATGGCAATCAAACTTTCTTCTGAATAACCCCCTTCAGAACATTCCATTAACGGTAATGTTTCTGTCCTTGCTATTCATTTTTTTGCATGGAATGAGATGCCTGCTTCATCCACTAAGACCAATTTTGAATTGAGATTTTCCTTTTGAAATTGATATGTCAATTAGGTAGCTTTTGTGACTGGATATGGATGTACTGTGTCCAATAATTGCAGAAAGTAGTCTCCATAATTTTCCACTCACCAATGAAATTAGTCTTTTATTTTTTATTTATTTTTTACTTTTTGTTGTCCTTTCTAAGTGATTGAGATGCGAAGCAGTTTAGCTCATGAACAATGTAATCTCAAATTTTGGATGCCAGTATCTTTCAAATTTACTTTGATGTCTTGTTTCTATTGGATGAAAATTTTTGGATGCCAATATCTTTCAAATTTTCCTTGATGTCTAAGGCCCCATTTGGTTTCTTGTTTTTTGTTTTTCAAATTTAAGTTTATTTTCTCTCAAATTTCCTATAATTTGTTTCATCCTTTCTACCATGTATACATCTTTCCTTAAGAAAGTAGGGGAGGACCAACTAACTTTTAAAAACAAAAAAAAGTAGCTTCCCAAAGTTTGTTTTTGTTTTTAAAAGTTGGTTAGTATTCTCCTACTTTCTTAAAGAAAGATGGATAAATGGTAGGAAGAATGGAGCACATTGTAGAAAATTTGAGAGAGAATAGACTTAAATTTGAAAAACCAAAAACAAGAAACCAAATGGTTATCAAACGGGGCCTAAATGTTTAGATTCTTCTAGTTAAATTATTTGACTTGAATTTGAAGGGCTATGATAGCATTTTAAAGCTGTTATACTTTGTTTCAACCTATGATATAATGATTGCATTGGTATAGACAAAATGACTTCATATTGTGGTTCCTATTACTCCAAGTTACTTTGACAACCAAATTGAGAAAGAAACATATTATTTGAACATAGTTATGTATCAATACGAGGTTAATTGATCAATATAAGATCTTCAACTGGTCTCTTATAAGGTGTCTCTTTGAATTCATATTTTAGATTGGATTTTTTTTTTTTTAGATTGAATATTTGTTTGGATTTCATAGGTTTTGACATGTGGTTCTAGTTGGGATGTTTAGTGTAGGTTGTTTTAGACATTAAAAACCATTTCCTATAATAATAGCAATTTATTTACTAGCATTAACCCATTTATGAAAGAGATTGTGTATTTTGGTGAGAATGCTAGTACTACTAAAGTGGATTATAAAATGTTAGTGTGATTCTCAAAAAAAGAAAAGAAATAGTCTAAGTGTATATGATGCAATTCTGAATGATATATCACTACCCTTGGGAGAGTTCTAGTTCCATCATTTTTCTGATCCTTAATTTAATAGTGAAGTATTCAATTTTTTATATTTTATTATACAACATATATGTCTAAAGTTTTGCAAGTAGTGTTTTTTAGCCCATTAAAAATAAGGCCATATTAGGTATAGTGGAAAACAACTTATAAAATTTATAAGATAATCGTTTAATACAAGAAAAATCCAATTTTTTTTAAAAAAGTATCTTTTCTTTAAATTGTTACTTTATTTTAATTTTAATTATATAAATATCTCTAACGTTCAAAAAAATGCTTTGAAGGAAAACAAATTATTGGATTATCAAATGGAAGAATTATTTTGATATTTTCTTTAACGTTCCTGCCGGACAAAATAAAATAAAGAATTATTTCTTTTAAAAAATTTAGCAGTTTCTTTGACATTTAAATGTTATAAGGACATGAGGCGGTATATTCTATTTGGACAGTCACTCCAAACGTAAAAAAAAAGATAAGATGAATCTCATGATTCCCTTCTGACACAATCCTCAAACTTCTTGAATTAGATTTCATAAGTTTCGAGATAAGAATCTTTGCCTTTTCAAGTTTCTACATACTACTTTTGACAAAATTCTAGATGCAACATTTTTCCTTATTAGAAAATTAGAATTTAGAACAACTAAAAATCTACTTATTTTTTTAATACTGGATTATTATCAATATAAAGAAGATTTAGGTGCACAAAAAGCAAAATTTTAGTTGCATAATTAAGATATTATGAATTCCAATTCTTTTAATTTCAATTGATCTTTCGATCCCCCATTGGCCTATTTGCTTCGTGCCTTCTTTTCATACATCTACACATTACAAAGATTGAAAGAGTTTATATTGAGGTCTACAACCCCCACTTTAGCTCGTGTTGGTCATGTGATTTCATCCCCCTCACTATTCTAAAAAAAAAAAAAAAAAAAAAAAAAAAATATATATATATATATATACATATATATATTTTAATTAAAAGATTCAACATGATAAACATAGCCCAGTATACAATTTGTACCATCCAGCAAAAAATATTGTTATTGGTACATATTTTTGTGAGAACTATAGGACAAAGAAACTCGTTGTTTTAGAATTAAAATAATAATAATAATAATCATACCATTACAAGTGTATTAGAATTATATTTACTTCTAAAATTTGTCAATATTTCATATAATGCCCTTTTGAAACTGAATAAGCATTTATTAACAAGATACATAGTTCAACCAATTGAAATATAAATTAATGATATGTGTTCAAATCTCTTTAAACAAAAAAAATTACTATTTTTGTTTAAGAAAAAAAAAGGTGATTAACATTGTGAAACAAATAGTAGATTAATAATATGAGTTTCTCTCTCATTTATCTTAATCCACAGGTTTATCCACTTTGAGGCTACAAATTCAAGCATATATATATATATATAAAAGTAAAGATAAGGGAAATGATGTTTTTTTAAAGAATATAATGGGGTCCACATTCAATAATTTGAATTAAAAGTAGGTTGGCTGATTGCATCCAATCAATTACATTTTTTTTTTTTTTTTTTTTTTTTTTGATTCAATCAGTAATTTTCCTATTTTTGAGGGAGTCCCTTTCCCTTTCTTTCCTTTTCATGTATGGTCTCTTTTTTCGTACAATTCTCTTTTCATGTCTAGTCTAATCCAGTTGGTTTTTTTTTTTTTTTTTTTTTTTATCATGGCTATTTTATTATTATTATTATTTGCTAAATTCAAATAGAAAAGAAAGTACAAACACCACGTAGAAAGTATTATTACTCTTATATAATATGAGAGTCAAATATCAATTTTTAAAATTAAATTTAAAATTATAATTTAAATTTAATTACAAAAAATCAACTAATTCAATCGGTCCCAAAGTTATTAAACTTTTATCTTTACAAAATTTATAAATTTTCTTATATGGAAGGTGCCAGGTGGCAACAAAATCTAAAGCAAAATATTTCTCACTTTTTAAAAGAATAGATGACATGTTTCCTTTATGTGTAGACTTTGAACTTTATCTAATAAAATAGGAGTTTTATTTTTATTTTTTTTATTTGAAAAAAAATAGGAGTTTTATTGGTTAATTATTCTCTGCTAAAAAGTTATAATAACTCTTATAGTTTAATTAATACTAATTATGATGTACTCCTTGATGTTCAAATCTCTGGCAATTATTTAATTTACAAAATTTTCATTTTTTTATTATTAGAGAATCGATATCAAATCGAAAGGGTCGGTGACACAATGATTTTATTGTTTGATTGTAAATCAGTTCAACACCAACGTAACGCGTTCGATCTCTGGAATCAGTATTTATAATCCCCTCTCCCAACTTGTATTAAAAAAATAAAAATAAACAATATATCAAATGAGAGAGCAATCAGCAAACTAGCTAGTTTAACATCAATTTCCCTAAAAAGAATAGATAGACAATATAGAAAAAAAATGGGCCAAAGACTTGCGTAATTATTATTGTTCTATTTATTTTATGGAGAAAAATGTGAATGTTTTCTTTTTTTGAAAATATGTTTTTTTTATATAACAATATTAAGAAAAAAGAATTTGAACATCTAATTTTGTGATCGAAAGGATGTTTTTTGAGTACAAAGAAAAATGTGAATATGTATATATAACTACATTCTTCAAAAGATTTAAATTAGCATGTATGAAAAAAGATTTAAATCATTTTTTAATACTCATTTATTATTGTTTGTTTTTGAAAAAGCTAATAATTGATCTAAAAAAAGGAAAAAAAGAAAAAGTTCATTCATTTTTTGTCTTTATAATTTTCAAAGGCTCATATTTTCTATTATTTTTATTGTTGAAATTTTAATTATAAAGACAAAAAATAAATGACAATTATAAAGACAAAAAATAGAATGACATTCTTTGAAAATGTTAAAACATTTGCATATTTTTTATAGTACAAATTTGGAAAGGACCACAAATCCATAATGATTATTAGGATTGAATTCGTAAACATGATGTTGGACTGAATTACTATGAAACAATGAAATCAACGCGCTGACCATTCAATATATAAATGTAGGGGACAAAATTTAAAAGTATTTAAAATATTATATTTTTTTATATCTATAAATAATTCAAGTTGAACATCTCGACTATTATTACATGAGAGATCAATTGTTTTGCCCTAAATATTTGGTTGTTAACATGAAAGCAATTTCTTGGTAGATAATTATCATAGATTGAATTCATAATTTTTTTTTGTTTCTTAAGATTGTTTAACCACTAAAAATCAATTCATGATAATTTATAAAATTTCATTATCAATTATAACTAAAAAATAGTCATAAATTTTTTAGAAACAAAACTTTTCATATAAAACTTGTTCCATTCATAACTGTTAATCAACATTTTAGAATCTAATGTTTTTCATCTCTAAGGGGCAGAAACTTAGGACTTTAAAGCATAATTTCTTGAAAGATATCCAGTATAACGTTCTAGGGACGAGTCTCCAGGTATAGGAGAGTGAAGTTCCAATTTCCCGGTTTATCAATAATTATATAGGAAGAGAAATACGAAAATCGAGATGAATGAAATTAGATGAGCATAAAAGAGAAACATAAAATTAAAATGGAGAAAGTAGAGTTTTGGTGAAAGTTTAATTTTTGTGACAGTTAGTACACTCAGCCTTGTGGATAAAATCTGGCCACTGGTTTTAATTTCAATTTTAGAAAATAATTGTTTCTAATAAAAAAAAAAAATGAAAAGACAAGTAGCTAGATTTAGACGACAACAAATATTTCTCTTACTTAAATTAGAGAAGATTCGAATCTATAATCTTTTTTATTGTCATGTGAACTATAACAATATAAACTTTTTCTTATTGTCATTCTAACCCCTCACAAAAATGTATTTTGTGCTTTTTTTTTTTTTTTTTATCACTTTACACATGAATATCATTTTCATGTCTTGTAATTAATTTTTGAAGTTCTCTCTTTGGACTTAGTGGAGTCCCCAAGAGTTGGCTTTGTCCATAGAAAAAGACATGCATATATAAAACCACATTCAAGGCCTCTGAATTTGTTCATACAAATTAAAACCTAAAATGAAGGATTTTGTGAGGCTTTCTAGTTTGGCAAAGCCATATGTGGTAGTTCTTTTGCTTCAATTTGGTTATGCTGGACTGGCCATTCTTGCAAAGACAGCTATAAATAAGGGGATGAGCATACATGTTTTTTCGGTTTATCGTCAAGTTGTTGCTACTCTTGTCATGGCTCCTTTTGCCCTAATCTTCGAAAGGTCTTTTTATCGTTCTTTCGTTTTATTATAATATGACTCATTGTTTTGTACTGAAATATTATAGTTTTTTTCATTTGATTAGCGGGTTGGACTGATGTTTACAAGTGTGTTTAAACATAGGAATAAAATAATAATGTAGTGATACATCAACTTTTGTTACTTTTATTTGTTGGGTGTTATATGTTTAAATTGATATTTTGAAGATGTATTTAATGGTTAAAGAAAAGTCAATTATATATATATATATATATATATATATATATATATAATATTGAATATTAATTTCTCTATGCAGGAAAGCGAGGCCGAAGATGACCTATTCGGTGTTGTTGAAGATTGTGGTACTAGGTTTCTTAGAGTAAGAAAACTTCACCAAATTCACATATTAATATTATACTATTAATTTACATGCAAATAAATTAATTGTTATTCATATTCTTATCGGTTATTAAAAGAGGTATATGAATTATGATGACACCCAAGTAAAAAACTCTAAAAATTGTCAAGTTTTATTAAGAAAGTTTTAAAAAAGTAATAGTTTTACCACCATATTATCAACAAGATGTTGCCAACCTAGAGTAGACCTAATTTAGCTTTATGATCTCGTATAATTTAGTAACCATGTGATTTTCGTTTTAAATTTTCACTTCCTTCAAATATTGTTGAATAAAAAACAGGTATTACTTTTTCTTTTTTGTGGTCTCGAAGAATGAAAATTTCTAAGTCATTTTATTTTATTTTAATTTTTAATTTTTTAAATTCGTGATTGTCCGGGCCAGCTTGCGTGCACTTCACAACTAATGTCACGGAACATACCTTCAAATAAAAATTATTAACTATATTATTTTGATAAATTGTTAAAAAAAGAAAATCTTATTGGATTTGGGAATTACAGGCCAGTGATTGATCAGAACTTGTACTATGGTGGTATGAAGTTCACAACAGCAACTTTTACAATTGCATTGAGCAATGTTCTACCAGCTTTTGTTTTCCTCATGGCTTGGGTTTTCAGGTATAATATATATTTAACTTTCAATTTCAAACTAAGGGCTTCAATTGTTCCTAAGATATAGCAACACTTGTTTGACAACATGTTTTATTTCTTAATTCTTACTTTTTGTTACAAATTTTTTGTTTCCTTTAAAAAAAAACAATAGGTAGAAATAATTATTTGAAAATTTACCATAGCAGCACATTCTAACTCTTGTATTATACTTATAGCACAATTTCTAAAATAATTCATTTATAGCAGATTAATTTCTACCACTCGTTGAATTCTATTAACGATAGAACTCAATTTGAAATTCTATCACTGGTAGAAAATTCAAGCAACGATAGAATAAATTTATCATTTATTGAATTCTATCACTAATAGAAATCAACGATCTCTTGGGAAATTTATGTCGATATAGATCTTTGAACCGTTTTTGGGCACTGCACTTGAACCATAGAACTAAATTTAAATTTTCTGCTATAAATAAATTAGATTTGATTTTGTGCTATAGATGGAAATATTTTATCATTTTTTTTGCTATACATGTAAAATTCCCTAATTATTTCTTGTAATTTGTCATCTACTACTTATTATTATTTTTTAAAATTCTTTTATATTTTAAAAAATTAAATCATATAGTATAAAAGTTATATACATGCTTTGAATTGGAAAACTTTTTCCAATTTTATTTAGTTTGTATTTACATGTGCCTTAGGTACATTTTAATCAATGGAATTGAGTATATCATTACTAAACATAAAAATTGCACAATAACACTTTCATAATTTGAGCTTCACCATCACCATTTCAAGAGATTCAATGAAACATATATGAATGTTTATATGGGCAGGCTTGAAAAAGTGAATATTTTGAAAAGGGAAAGCCAAGCAAAAATCATAGGAACCATTGTGACAGTTGGAGGAGCCATGATTATGACCTTCATAACTGGACCAATGCTTAATCTACCATGGACCAAACCCAACCATCACTCTGTTTCTAATTCAAATGGCTCTACAAATCATCTTAGCCAACTCAAGGGTTCCTTCATGATTGCAACTGGCTGCCTTTCATGGGCAGCCTTTATCATTCTTCAGGTAAATTATAATCAAATTGAATTATGTTTTGCTTTGTGGAAATTCTAGAAGCTAATTCGACGTCGATGGCATTAGACGATTACATTGAAATCGTACTCGGCGGAGTTGTCGCTTACGGCATTGATATGCTTGGTGGGCGCCATTGGAGACTTAGGAGTGGCTTTGATCATTGAAAGGGGAAACCCCACAGCTTGGTCTTTACACTTTGATACTCAACTTCTAGCTGTTGTTTATGCTGTAAGTAGAAGAAATATTTTTTTTTTTTTTTTTTTTTTTGAGTTCAATAATGTTTGAAATAGAAGATTTTGAACATGTAATCTCTTGGTTTTCTGATTGTACAAAAATATTACTAGACATTTATTAAAAGGAAATTTGAGATATTTCTTTCTAACATAAATTATGTTTTGGTTTGTAGGGAACAATATGTACTGGGGTAGCTTATTATATTCAAGGAGTGGTGCTACAAGCAAAAGGACCCGTGTTTTTCACAGCATTCAATCCTTTGTGCATGGTTCTAGTTGCAATCATGAGCTCATTTATCTTGGCCGAGATAATGTTTTTGGGCGGGTAAGAATAGAATAAATATGTTTCCTAACAATCTATGATTTCATATTTCTATTACGGACAACGATTCTAAGCAGATCTCCAAGTTAAAAATAAATGATATTGTCCAATTTAAACATAAGTCGTGGTAAAATTTTCTCATTTTCTTTTCCATGTAGAACAATTGGTTGAATTACATCTTTCCTGGGCTAAATCTCTCGTTAAGAAGAGTCATCTAAACGAATTACATTCAAATAAAGTACTTTTTATGTGTTTAAAGGAATTTTGAAGAGTTTAGTCAACAAAGACTAGAAAAAGGGGCATAACTTTGATATCACTGATTAGGGGGATAACTATCCTTAACAGATTTTCACATTAATATGATATGATTACTCCATCTTAAGATACAAGTCCTTATAACTATTTTTGGCCATCATTTAAAATGTCTTGTCATCATATTTTAAACTCATGGTTTTTCATATTTCTTTCCGATGTGGGACAATCGGTTGAATTACCAACACTTTCAACAGGTTCTATAAGTTAAAGTTTTTTGAGTATTTTGCAGAGTTATTGGAGCAGGGGTCATAATCATTGGCTTGTACCTTGTTTTGTGGGGCAAAAGCAGAGATCAGATTTCAATTAAACCAGAGTGTGATAAGATGGCAAATTGTGAGCAACAAATGACTGGAAACAATGAGGCTTCCAAGACTGTTCAATCAAATGAACAATATTCAGTTGTGCTTGCAGATGTTGCCAAATAGGAGACAAATTGATGAATTCTATATATGTTGAAATTTCTTCTGTAATATCACAAGTTTAAGGATAAGGGAACTTGTGATTTCCAGCAACCTGTAATTGTACTGGTATTTGTTTATATGTTACATGAGCACTTAGAGATTTACTTAAAAAAAAAAGCTTGAAACTTTCCCTTTAGTCAAGAAAAAAGTACATTTTTAGTTTGGGTGTAATTTTATTTGATCTTGTATATTTCATTATCAATAATACTCAAATTTAGTTTTGTGAGTAATAAAAATATTAATAACTTCATTCAGTGCAATAGATAGTTTTCAATCGATGCAACATATAATTTTCAATCAATGTCATACATAATCATTAATCTTACAAACAATCTTGAATTAGTATTTAGTACAACAAATAATTTTGAATTAGTATAGTATTTAGTACTACAAATAATCTTCAATCAATGTCATATATATATGAGCTATATAACAAGAGAATTATCGATTGAGATGAATGAAATGAGTAAAAGAGAAACATAAAATTAAAAGGGAGAAACTAGAGTTTTGGTAAGACTTTAATTTCTTACGGATTTCCTTGAAATTTAAATGTCGTAAACCGGAACAAAAAATATAAAAAAAAGTCATACTCCATCATGTTATATATCAAGCTTTATATCAAAAGAAAGAGGAGACGAATACGAGTTCAACGCAACAAAAATTCCGCAAATTCGGATTCAGAACACAAAGTTATGGCTTTTTGAATTTCTGCCGGAAAATCCCTTCTCGCCGGAAAAACATTGAATAAGAAACCATTTTTTTCTTTTTTTGATTTGTTTTTAAATTTTTATATTTTGCCGCCAAGGGTGTGCTGAGTCATAAGACACATGTCAGTCTCTCCTTTTTTATCGTGCCACATGTCACACGTTGACTTGGTCAATATAGACTTTTGACTTTTGATATTTTTTTTTTTACGCAACTGTATTTTACATTTTATTACGTATGAAATATTTTTATTGCTATTTACGATAAATTTTCAATTTAAATTTTGTATCTAATCTGTTATTAAGGAGGAATTATTTGAGAAGATTGTCATTTTTGTATTCTTGGATGCCTTAGAAAAAAGGGCTGAAATCAACAACAAATCAAAATCTTCTTCATCGCCGTGCTAATTAACAATTATGGAGTCATAAATATTCTAAATTGTTTAAGAAATATTATATCTCTCTTTCAACTTCAAAAAATAAAAAATAAAAAATAAAAAAATATCTCTTTTTCTTGAATGGAAAGAGTTTTATGGTTGGGATGCAAACAAAGTATCCCACATTGGTTATAAGAGGGGAAGATTATGAGTATATAAGTGATGACAACCATCTCCATTAGTGCGAGGCGTTTTGGGGAAGCCCAAAAACAAAGCCATGAGGGTCTAAGCCCAAAGTGGACAATATCATACCAATGTGGAGATTCGAAGAGTTGTGGTAACTCTATCAGATTGGCGGGGTATACTCTCAGGAGAAGAGGAGTTTGGTCTGGATGTGAGTTAGACAAATTGACTAGCGGTGTACTCTAAGGAGAAGAGAAGTTAGTCGGATATAATAGTCGTTGCGGAAATCCGGTCTATCTGCATCTAGACGGATTGACTATTTGAGGGGAGGCTCGGTCTTTGTTCGGGGGGAGGATTGAATCCTCGGGTGCCGAATCAGAAGTTGAGCCCACAGAGAGCCTCAGTGGAACTTTGTTCGAGGGTAGGGTTGTCATTCCTTATCAATTATTATTTTTCATATTAAATACAATATTAACAATTACAGTTGAGTTAGATTAGCTTGAGCCTTGTCAACAGGTAATAACTCAACCGGTATCGTTGTACATTTAATGACTTTGAGATTTTAGGTTTGAGTCTCCCCGCCCCCAATTTAATTAAAATTGTACATTTAATGATAGCTCTATTTCATGTTTGTTGAACAATTTTTTCCACATTTAATGATAGCTCTATTTCATGTTTGTTGAACCTTCCCTTAGAATATAAAATTTTCTTATTGCCCTTGTAAGCGCTCACAAAAATGAAAGAAGACAAATTTGTGGCCTTTTAACTTTACAGATGTGAATACCATTTTCTTGTCTTCTAATTAATTTTTGTAGTCCTCTCTTTGAACTTAGTGGAGTCTCCCCTAGACTTGGTTTTGTCCATTAAAAAAGACATGTATAAAACCACATTCAAGGCCTCTGAATTTATAAGCAAAAACCTAAAATGAAGGATTTTGTGAGGCTTTTTGGTTTGGCAAAGCCATATGTTGCAGTTGCTTTTGTTCAATTTGGTTCTGCTGGATTGGCCATTCTTGCAAAGTCAGCTATGAATAAGGGGATGAGCCAACATGTTTTTGCGGTTTATCGTCAAGTTGTCGCTACTCTTGTCATGGCTCCTTTTGCCCTAATTTTTGAAAGGTCATTTTATCGTTCTTTCGTTTTGTTATAATATGACTGACTGTTTTGTATCGCAAATAAATATTATAGTTTTTATTTTTTATTATGGATGAGTAGGTTAAGTTTTGATGATATGTGAGTTTGAACCTTTATGGGGTAGCCCAATTAATCATGAAGGGCCTTGTGGTGCATAGGTTCAAATTTTATGGTGGCGACCTACTTAAGAATTAATTTCAAATCAATACCTACGAGTTTCCTTGGCATCTAAATGTTATAGGGTCAGGCGGTATGCCCCGTGACATTAGTCGATGTGCGCTTATGCACGCAAGTTAGTCCGAACAGACACGAACATTAAAAAAAAAGAAAAAAAGAGGGTTTGGAATGATGTTTACAAGTGTGAATAAAATAATAATGTTGTGATACATCAACTTTTGTTACTTTTACTTGTTGGGTTATGTTTAATTGATATTTTGAAGATGTATTTAACGGTTAAAGAAAAGTCAATTATATATTGAATATTAATTTCTCTATGCAGGAAAGCGAGGCCGAAGATGACCTATTCGGTGTTGTTGAAGATTGTGGTACTAGGTTTCTTAGAGTAAGAAAACTTCACCAAATTCACATATTAATATTATACTATTAATTTACATGCAAATAAATTAATTGTTATTCATATTCTTATCGGTTATTAAAAGACATATATGAGTTCAATTCATCGAAATGGACGGTTACCTAATGATTTATTATTTGGTGATAATCTAATTCAATATCATGATTTTGAATTCTATCTTGAAAATTGATGTTTTACTCTAATTTATTTGAGAGTAGTAATACTTAAAAGAAATTTAAAAATTTAGAAGTTGAACTACACATTGTCTACAAGATGTTGCCAACAAGAGTAGACATTTTTTTGGTCTTGAATCATAAAAATTCCAAAGTTAAACATGTTTAACTTTTAACTATCATATGTTTTGTGACCTTTTAGAAATGCTTGCAACAAAAAAGAACGCATATAATTGTTTGGATGTAGATTTAAAATGAGTAATTATTTAGAGTAATTAACAAATAAATTAAAAATAAATGATTAAATATGTATTATTTTGAGTAATTATAAAATAATGAGTTGTTTTGAGTAATTAAAAATGAAAAATGAAAAATGAAAAATTATTTTTAATAGTGAAAATGAGAAATATATTATTTCAAATAGTTACAATGATTCTTTAGATATAATTTTTAAAGAGGAATCGGTAAATACTCATTCTAAATCATCCATAAATTCAACAATTAAACATTCTATATATATATATATATATATATTTATTGATAAATTGTTAAAAAAATAATTTGTTTATTCATAATTTATGAATTTGGAAATACAGGCCAGTGATTGATCAGAACTTGTACTATAGTGGTATGAAGTTCACAACAGCAACTTTTACAATTGCGTTGACCAATGTTCTACCAACTTTTGTTTTCCTCATGGCTTGGTTTTTCAGGTACAATAATATTTAACTTTCAATTGTTCCTACATTTTTATTTCTCGTTTCTTATTTCCTGTTTTTTATTATAAACAAATAAGTAGAAACAGTTTCGATAATTATTTCTTATAATTTTTAATTTATTTCTTATTTTAATTCTTTTTAAACTTAAATCATTTAGTATAAAAGTTATATAAGCTGCATTAAAGCACAAAAAAAAAAAAAAAAAAAAATCAAATTTCATATATCTAAAATAAATAAATCTTTTGTCAAAGTCGGCTTAATCTAAAGATAATTGACATGTATTTTCGAATTAAAAGATGGAAAGATTTAAATTTCTCAATCTCAATATTTGTGGTTGAATCAGAAAGAAAATCTACAAATAATTCTTAATGAAATATTAACAACAATTTTTTATATGTTATTTTTTACATAGAAAATGAGAATGTTACAAAAATGAGACTTTAATGTTTCTGAAAAAGTTTCAAACTTTTGGAGTCTTTGGTTGATTATTGAAGCTTTTTAGTTTTAGTTTTTTTTTTCGAGTTCAACTATTAATTTTGTTGGCCAAACTTTGTTTTGTTTGTCTCTCCCAACATTATATAGTGCTATTTTGAGTCACTGTTGTTAACCCCTTTTATATATATATATATATATATATTAATAATTAAAGTTAATGGAGAATTGACGTGAAAGACTAAAAGCATATATATGCAAAATTGAGGGATTAGAAACTAAATCTTGAAAGTTAAGATATAGAACCAAGCAATCCTATTAGTTGATTCAAGTTCTTGCAGATTAGTAAGTTTAAGAAAATAATTATAAATACCGTATGGATAAGTAACGCATATGTTTCGTTATTTGGTGGTAAACCAGTTTAACACCAATTTTTTTATTTATAGATACAAATATTTTCAAATTTAAACCATATTTATAATTATATATTTTTAGAATAATTCATCTATTACGATCTTATTTTTTAAAATTAATTTATTTAAGGATATGCTAATCTCTTATTCACATTTCAAACCAACAACAATAAACGGAAAATCAAACATTTTTTTTTTTTTTTGGATAGAACTACTTATTAGAGAACAAATAAACATACACAAGACACGTGTAGTTGCACCACCAAAACAATTTAAATTTGTGTATAATGTTGGTTTTGACATAATATCTTATATATAGAAAGTTGCTCTAAAACTTGTAATTAAAAAATCAATAATTCATTTTGAACCACCAGAACTTTAGAATCCCACCAAAAGTTTTGAAGGAAAAGATTGATTTCTTTGAATAACTTCAAGCCTATTTCAGTTTCAAGAGTTTGAATGAAATTTATATAAATTTGACAACTATTTGATTTTTTGTTTTTGAAATTTAATTTATTTTTTATTTAATTTTTTTAGAATGTGTTCCATCTTTTCTACAATGTGTATTATCTTTCTTTAAAAAAATATATGAATGTTAACTAAATTTCAAAAACAAAAACAAATTTTTGAAAATTACTTTATTTTTTATTTATAAATTTTAGTTTATTTTTTATTTCTAAATTTTAGTTTGATTTCTAAAAATATAAATAAGAGGTAGATATCCAAATAAGAAAAAATACATGGTAAAATAATTGTTGTAGGTTCAAATATTAAAAACTAAAAACTAAAAACAAAATAGTTAGCAAAATCGGAGCTAAATATTTATATGGGCAGGCTTGAAAAAGTGAAGATTTTGAAAAGGGGAAGCCAAGCAAAAATCCTAGGAACCATTGTAACAGTTGGAGGAGCCATGATGATGACCTTCATAACTGGACCAATATTGAATCTACCATGGGCCAAAACCAACCATGACTCAGTTTACAATTCAAATGGTTCTACAAATCATCTTAGCCAACTCAAGGGCTCCCTCATGATTGCAACTGGCTGCCTTTCATGGGCAGCCTTTATCATTCTTCAGGTAAAATATGATCAAATTGAATTATGTTTTGCTTTGTGGAAACCATAGAAGTTAATTCGATGTCGATGTCGATGGCGTTAGGCGATTACATTGAAATCGTACTCGGCGGAGTTGTCGCTTACGGCATTGATATGCTTGGTGGGCGGCATTGGAGACTTAGGGGTGGCTTTGATCATTGAAAGGGGAAATCCCATTGCTTGGTCTTTGCACTTTGACACTCAACTTCTAGCCGTTGTTTATGCCGTAAGTAGAAGAAATTACTTTTTTTTTTATTGCCAAAAGTAGCATAGCTCTATTGGCATCTTGTCCACCTAGTAATCATGAGATTGCAGGTTCGAATCCCCAATATTTGGTCGTACAATTGATGTTTAATTTGAATATTTGTTCTAAAAATTATGTTTTGATTTGTAGGGAATAATATGTACGGGAGTAACTTATTATATTCAAGGAATGGTGCTACAAGCAAAAGGGCCTGTTTTTTTCACAGCATTCAGTCCTTTATGCATGATTCTAACTGCAATCATGAGCTCCTTTATCTTATCTGAGATAATGTTCTTAGGCAGGTAAGAATAGAAAAGACGTGTTCCTAACAACCTGTTATTTTATATTTTTGTTAGAAATAATAATTCTCGACATATCTCCGCACTAATATGATATTGTCTACTTTTTACATAAATCTTCACAACTTTATTTGTTGTTATCACTCAAATAGCCTCAAACTAAGGTTGTTGTCATACTTTTTAAAAATCCATGTCTTTTCCCATTTTCCTTCCATGTAGAACAAATTGATTGAATTAACATCTTTCCCTTGACCAAGGTACTAGAGTAAGACGTCATCTAACCGAATTACATTTCAACAAAGCACTTTTTGTGTCTTTAAAGACTAGAAGGAGCATGACCTTGATATCACTTGTTAGGGACTAACAATTTTCTCAACCGATCTTCATATTAATATGATATGATATTGTACATTTTGAGCATAAGCCCTCGTTACCAACAACTTCAACCGATCCTTGAGTTAAAGTTTTCGACTATTTCGCAGGATTATTGGAGCAGGGGTCATAATCATTGGCTTGTACCTTGTTTTGTGGGGCAAAAGCAGAGATCAGATTTCAGTTAAGTCAGAGTGTGATAAGACTGTAGACAATGAGGCTTCTAAGAATGTTCAATCAAATGAACAATATTCAGTTGTGGTTGATGTTGCCAAATAGGAGACAAATTGATGAATTTTAATATCACAAGTTTAAGGATAAGGGAACTTGTGATTTCCAACAACCTGTAATTGTACTGGGCTTTGTTTATATGTTACATGAGCACTTGGGTGTAATAAGAAAAAAATGAAGTACCTTTTTAGTTCGGGTGTAATTTCTATTTGGTTTTTATATTTTAAAATTAAATACTTTTGTATATAATATTTCAATAATATTCAATTTTAATATTCGTTGTCATTTGAATTTACTTTTTTTTTTTTTTTTTTTTTTAATACAATCATATTGTGGAAGGGGGATAATTTGAACCTGTAACCTTATGATTACTTTTTTTTTATTTTTTACTTATTCACTTCAATATGAAAATAATTATTTCATCAATATATTAAAATTTAAAATTTATCTAATCATCAATATTAAAATGTGAGAAATAAATTTATTTGATTTTAAAATATAGAAACTAAATTGAAATTTCATTTAAAATGATTATACTTTTTCCTTAAAAAAATGACAAAACACTGCAAGTCCAAGTCCCCTAGTATCATTCACCTTTTATTTTTAAAACTATATGGAGTTTTTGTTTGTTGAATTTATGGAAAATTTAAAATGAAGATTTATTAACTATTCAAAAAATTACATCTAAACAAATTTTTGTAATTACTAAAAATAATTTCTCATTTCTAACCACTCATATTTAATAACTTATTTCTAATCATTCAAAATAACTTATTTTTAACAACTCATTTGAATCCTATCTAATCATTCTTTTTTAACTTCTCAAAATAATTACTCATTTTAAATTCACATCCAAACAAACTATTGTCTTTACCTCTTCTAACAAACCACATTCAAAGGATTTTTGTTTATTAAAATTCTCAATTTCTAACTACTAAAAAAAATTACTCAAAAAAACTACTTAAACTAACTCTTCATCCAAACATCTCCATTGGTTTAGATTAATAACATTATCTTGCCTATTTCTTTTTAGAACTAATATATTATACTTAGATAAACTCTTTTTCTTGAAATATGAAAAAAAAACTAGTGATAAAATTATGGGGAATTTGCATGTATATTACAATAAGATAAAAAAATTGAGTAAATAGCAACTTTTTGAAAATATTTGCAAAT
>JBBMEF010000002.1:6234637-6248352 GCA_037832685.1 Sicyos baderoa | reverse complement strand
ACCGATTGAAGTGTAATGATGATTGAATAGGAATTTTGGGCAAAATGTGCTATGAATAAAATTATTTTAAAAAATGTGCTACAATTGTAATGAAGAGCCAAAAATGTGATATTGAGAATAAATTCCCTAAAATTAAGTAATTAAATTATAAATTGGTAATTTATTTGAAACCATTCAACTTTAAATTTCATGTTATCATACAAAACTAATAAATTTGTGTAATATGAACTCAATTGGCTAGGGGGAAATCAAAATTTCAACTTAAGAAAAAAAAGGGCATTTGAAAGAAACCGTTATAACGGCTAAACCTTACCATCGAAAAGTTTATAGAAATCATATGGAGGGAAGAATCTCTCTGTGCATTTGTAATTACTCACTTTCGATTTCTGGTTTCGCTATTTAATTTGTTTTTCTTTGTTTATATCATTCGAAATTAGTTCATTTTTCGGCTGAATCTTAGTCTAGTTATCTCTTTCGAACCCTCTCGATCCCTTCTGCATTTACTTGGTTGATTTGCTTGCCTTTTCTTGTGGGGGTTTATTATCTTCAAGACTTTAATATGTAATTTATCTTGTAAGCCTGGCTATCTGGAGTGTTCGAGTGGGCGATCGATAGGTTTAATAATCATATTGGAAAGATGTCTCCCGGTGTCTGGCCTAATGATGGACGTGGTTGCCGGGGTATAGAGGAGTGAAGTTCTGAGGTTTCCAAAAAATTAGTGCAACTGGAAATCCTGAGGCTGTGAAGTGGGGTTTGGGGTTTAATAATTGAAGTTGTTTTTTGGGTTGACAGCTTAGGATAATTTGTGGGTTTCATTAGATTGACTAACTTTCTAAGTTTTTTTTTTTTTTTTTTTTATTTTTTATTTTTTTAAGAAAGTTATTGGTTTGAATAGACAATAAATTTTCGATGATATGCATCTTTATCAACAGTTAAGGTAATTGTTTTGAATACCAAAATGGTTTGTGATATATTAGCTTTGGTTGGTTGGTTGTAAACCAATTCAATCCCACTGTCACAAGGTTCGATCTTAAAAATTGGTAATTAACTCTTATCTTATTTGAGAAATTTGGACATATTCGAGATGTGTATATTCCAAGGAATTATTACACCAGGTGTGCGTCTGTTTGGTGTTTATTTTTCATATTGTTCTTTCTGTGAGCATATTATGTGAAATTTCACCAGACTTTATTTTTTTCTAGGTTCATTTTATTCCCATTTCATAATGTTTTAAGATCGAGGGCATATTGGTTTGAACTTTGAAGTTAAAACAAGCACAAGCCCCTATGAATATTACTCTTTACATTTTTTACATCAAGAATGTAAAGAGTAATGTTGAAATTATGAGGGTGTCTCTGAAGAGATATTAGATAATTATTACTCTATCAATAGAAGTTGATGTGGAAGAAGATAAATTCTTAAGCAATTGAAGCCAACAGGATGAAGGATTTAAGATTGTGGAATGTTAATTCAAAGTGCTTCCAAGAATTTTGAAGTCATGAATTGTTGGTTTCAAGTACTTATATCAAGAAATGTGAAGATTTTTCAAGTCAAGTTACGTTGAATCGATGTGCTTATAATTACAAGAATATGAACATTTTTCAAGTCTCTTGCCTCTTTCATGCTTGATGGTAAAGATAAGGTTAGCTACTCAGTCTTTGAAATTAGCTGCTTTATGTAACCGAATGAGTCAGTGACGCAGTGGTTTCATTGTTTGGTTGTAAACTAGTTCAACACCAGCGTCACAGGTTCGATCCCTAGAATCGGTATTCGTAATCCCCCTCCCCCAACTTGTACTAAAAAAAAATCTGCTTAAGGAGATTGCTGTGATCTTTGCTGAAGAGTCAAGGAAGAATCCAGAACAGATGCTCCAAAAGAGTAGTAGAGGGTTTTTTTTTTTTTTTCCCTCTTTTTTTCTCTTTTATTTCCTTTTCTCCATATTTTCAAGAGACTATAATTTTATGATCCACGAGGATTTCTGATAAAAAAAATCAAATATATATTATAATGAAAGATAATAAAGATACAAGATAACCCAAGTGTTTGAAGCACTTGGACCCTCCCTATCTTGAGGTCACGTTCTTATCATGATTTACGTCTTTCTTCTTCTTTGATGTATCTCCTTTTAGTTAATCTTAATGTTTAAGTAAAAACTCCAAACACAAAAAGTTGAGTGAGTAATCCTCTTATATTCAAGTTTTCTCATTTTTTTAGTTCATGTCTAATATCGATCAAGGTAATCTATTTAAAACAGAATGTTCATATTTATTTATGCTTTGGATATAGATATTATACCAAATGTAATTGTCAGGTTCTACTCTCCTGCTCCGAGGGGGCGAGGCGACCATTCTGTTTCCCCTAGTAGACGTCATGCAGACTACCCCAGATCACCAAGGGGCGCTCCTCGTGAGCGAGATGGCGAGAGGACTCGGCAACTAAATTCTTCGAGATGTGATAATGATGATGTTCGTGATCGCGAGGGAAATGGATATCATGAGTAAGTTGAATGATTTACTGATGTCTTATTGCCTTTTGGGCGACTGTTTATAGTGTTTCTCTGTCTATGTGATTTTGAGTGTATGCATGCATCTCGTGCACGAGCTAGCCGGAGGTCGTCTCGAGCAAGATTGCCTTCGGACTCCCGATCCCGGTCTGCTGATGCGTCAAGAAATTGGCATATTCCTTGGTTTGAAGTTTAAAATCCAACCTCTTGCTACTTTTCTTGATTGTGCATATGCTATCGATATTAGCTAGGTGCATCACCTTGATGTTCTTTATCTTTGTCGGTTCTCACCATTGCCATTGTCTTGGATTGTTGTCTCTTAAAGGTCTTTTCTGTGAATGTGTTCTCTCTGTTTGCACATAAAGCCAAAGAGAAAAGTTGTAGGTTTGAACCCCCAATATTCTTATTGTACTAAAAAATAAGGTATTGAATGAGCATAAATAGTTCAAAACATGCTAAAATTTTGCACAATTATATACAATCTCTCCTTTAGGGTCAGAAGGATAATTGTGAGAGCTAACATTCTGTATATTTCAGCCAATTAAATAAGATAATTTTTTTGAAAAAAAAATATTTATGGTTTTATCTCTGGTTATCTTTAAATAAAAGCTCAGCCAAAATTCTTTGAAACTCGAAAGCGTTCAAATAAATAATGGTTATTATGCAAGGAAACCACTTTGAATACCATTTATTAATTACACATTTTCATCACCAAGCCGTCTTAGCTCAGTGGTAGAGCGCGTGGCTTTTAACCACGTGGTCGTGGGTTCGATCCCCACAGACGGCGCTTTTTTAATTTTGTTTAGTTTTTCGATTACTTACGTCAGCGTGCTTTTATTTTATTGTTTAATTGAATAGTTTCGTTCTTTTTCCTTTTTTTTAATCCTAAACATCAACTTTGTTTTTTAAACAGACAACTATTTTTCTATGATATAGTTAAATGTCAACTACTATTATTTAAAAATTATAATAATAAATAATTATAAAAATGTCTAATTTTACATCTTAGAATGTGGAGATTTGAATGTCTACCAATTGCAGTTGACTATATACTAATAATATGTATATATATTTTTGTTTATAGTTGAATGTCTAAAAATAAAATGATTTATTAAACGAGAGCTATATTTTTTTGTTGGTATAAAATAAACTTATAAATATCGTTTTTAATGTTCTTCTTATCCGGTCCATCCGATCTTGTTTGACTGCTTATATACAAAATGAGTTAACCCGTCCGAGTCGGCTAACCCAGTAGCTTAACCCAATAAGAAAGCTTCCGCCCAGGTTTCTATTACAGGTGCGAAGCCACTTTCAAGAGTTGTAGAAGGAAAGGAAAGCTATGAGGCTCGCTCTTGTAGCTCGCAGGTTGCGATAACATTCATACGCCTTATGCAGCTGGTCGACATAGACTAATACAGCCTTTTAGGGGCCCAAAATGATATTTATTGAAGGAAATGTGGCGTCGACTCTTTTTAGTTTTAGAAGGTTTCAATTATGAAAGCTGCTCGACCGTAAGGTGTAGAAGGACCTCGATCCGTCAGTCTATCGCTCAAGGTACGGGAGTGATTCCATTTGCCTTAACTTATGGCCACGATGCCGTACTTCCAATGGAAATCAAAATAAAGTATATCAGAGTAGCCTATCAAAATATATGAATTTATTTTTATATTTTTAAAATAATTGCGGCTTAAGGGAATAAACCATAAACTTTTCAAATAGTAATGGATATGTATGTATGTTTTATTTTTGTTTTGTCTACCTTTCCAAGGATGCTTTCAAAATTTAAGCTAGAATTTAAAAATAAAGCTCATGTTTTTTTTTTTATTGATTTAATAATAATGGAGAGAAATTGAAACTTATGATCTCCTAACCATGAAAATATTTATGTTGATAATTATAAATTCAATATATACGTAGCAAATATGAAAATTATTGTGCATAAAGTGACAACATTACATAATGTATTTAAAAAAATGTTTTCTAAAAAACAAAACAAATAATTATTCCAATCATTTTTTTTTCTTTTTTCTTTTTTAAATTTTGAAGTTAAAATCTTAGTACAAATTCTTGTAAAAAAAAAAAAAAAAATCTTAGTAAAAATTTAAAAAAGAAAAAGAAAAGCAAATGTTCAAAAACTAAATATAAAAACTAAGGATAAATTATATATATAACCCTCTAAACACCTTAAAGACTCTTTCCTTTTTTTTTTTTTGATTCAACACCTTAAAGACTAAACTTTCTTAATAGTTTAAACAATATTCATTTTTTTTATTCATAACATTTTATAAACGTTATAAGATTATTTTTAAAATATAAAATATTTTAGAAATGTAGGATTAAAAATGACAATAACTTAGAACAGTAGGACAATATTTGTCCGAATTAAGTATAAAAAAATGAAAGTTATATTTCTAATTGTTTTGACTAATGTGCTTTCAAAAAAAAAAAATTATAAATTATAAATTATCTTATTTGGTGTTAAATCATTTCCACTCTACCCTTAATGAAATCGCCACTAACTCATTTAATAGTCTAAAACGTTTTTTTTTCTTTTTGAGTTTTTAGTCTAAAACGTTTTAAAAAGAAATTTAAAACATAATTATTATTTAACCTTAACAATTAGATTGAACAAAATTTAAATTAAGCTGTTATGATATTTAACTTGATAATAAAAGTTTATGAATTGCGAACAAGAATATTAGTTAACTCAAAATTATTAGTTAGATTTTTTATTTTTTTAATTGTAGTTAAACTAAAAATAAGTAAATAATAATAAATATCAAACCCAAATATTTTAAAATTAAAAAAAAAATTAAATCTTCCACTCCATTTATTATTCTTAGACCATTTTTTTGTATTGAAATTGTTTTATTTAGTAAGTTTTATTTTTATTATTTTTTTTAGTACAAATAGTTTTATTGAGATTTTTATTCTTAGAACATTCTAAACAAAAAAGAACGCGTAATATGTCCAAGATTATCTAAATTTACCATTAAATAATTGGTCAATGTGAAAATATCTCTTTTAAAGAAAAATACACGTGTCCAAATTTTACCTCGGTCACCGGCAGAAAGATAGGAGTTGGGCCCACAACTACGGAATAAAGAAGAAGACAAAATAGAAAATGAAAATAATAATTATAAAAAAAACTCAACGCACGCCAAAGGAGAAAGAAAAAAAAAAAAACCTAGAACCGAAAAAATACAATAAAATAAAAAACAGAAAAAATAAAAATGGAAATAAAGAAAAGGAATAAAAAGCGCAGCTGGGGCGGTTGTCTGAAGCCATCCCAGGATCGCTTTTGAGGGGTTTGAATTTCTTCGCCATTGCGGTATGTTTCACGATGTGTATCGATTCCGTTTCTGATTTTATTTTCAGTTTTTGATTGTGTTTTGATTGTTTCTGTTGTTTGTTCTTGGCTGTCTCGATCTGAATTCTTACAGAATTGTGTAGTGGAAGTCACTGATGATTGTCATTAGGGTGTGAAATCTGAGAGATTTGTGATTTGGATCGGTTTTTTGTTGTTTCTGCTTTTGATTTAGGTGGTTTTGATCGGTGAGAATGGGGTTGTTTAGGGCTGGTTCTGCCTTGGCAAAGATTGCCATTAGGAGGACTTTAGCGCAGGGGGGAGGATCTTATGCTGCGAGATCACGTATCGTTTCGTCTCAGAATCGGTATTTTCATACTACGGTTTCTAGGTTTAAGGCGCAATCGGCGCCGGTTCCTCGCCCTGTGCCTCTTTCGAAGCTAACGGATAGCTTTTTGGATGGGACGAGCAGTGTGTATTTGGAGGAGCTTCAGAGGGCTTGGGAGGATGACCCCACCAGTGTTGATGAGTCCTGGGATAATTTCTTTAGGAATTTTGTGGGTCAGGCTGCAACGTCGCCTGGTATTTCGGGTCAGACGATTCAAGAGAGCATGCGTTTGTTGTTGATGGTCAGGGCTTACCAGGTTAATGGTCACATGAAGGCTAAGTTGGATCCCTTGAGTTTGGAAGAAAGAGAAATCCCAGATGATTTGGACCCTGCTTTTTATGGATTTACAGATTCTGATCTTGATAGGGAGTTTTTCCTTGGTGTGTGGAGGATGTCTGGGTTTTTGTCTGAAAATCGTCCGGTGCGGTCTCTGAGATCGATTTTGACCCGACTTGAGCAAGCATACTGTGGGAGTATTGGATATGAATATATGCATATTGCAGATCGGAATAAATGTAACTGGTTGAGAGACAAGATTGAGACCCCAACACCAATGCAGTACAATCGGCAGCGCCGAGAGGTGATTCTTGATCGTCTTATGTGGAGCACACAGTTTGAGAACTTCTTAGCCACCAAGTGGACTACGGCAAAAAGATTTGGGCTTGAAGGTGGTGAGACTTTAATTCCCGGGATGAAGGAGATGTTTGATAGGGCTGCAGATCTTGGCGTTGAGAGCATAGTTATTGGAATGCCTCACCGAGGAAGGCTAAATGTTTTGGGTAATGTTGTTCGGAAGCCACTTAGGCAGATCTTTAGCGAGTTTAGTGGTGGTACAAAGCCTGTCGATGAAGTTGGACTTTACACAGGAACTGGTGATGTGAAATATCACTTGGGTACTTCCTATGATCGACCAACTAGAGGTGGAAAACATATTCATCTTTCTTTGGTTGCAAATCCAAGTCACTTGGAAGCTGTAGATCCAGTTGTTATTGGGAAAACTAGAGCAAAACAATATTACTCCAATGATGTTGAAAGGATCAAGAATATGGGCATCTTGATTCATGGTGATGGCAGCTTTGCTGGACAAGGTGTAGTGTACGAAACTCTACATCTTAGCGGTCTTCCTAACTACACCACTGGAGGAACGATCCACATTGTTGTGAACAATCAAGTTGCTTTTACTACCGATCCAAGTGCGGGAAGATCATCGCAATATTGCACTGACGTTGCCAAAGCTTTAGATGCTCCCATCTTCCATGTAAATGGTGATGACATGGAAGCAGTTGTCCATGTTTGTGAGCTTGCTGCAGAGTGGCGCCAAACCTTTCATTCGGATGTTGTTGTTGATTTAGTTTGTTATCGTAGGTTTGGACACAATGAGATTGATGAGCCATCCTTCACACAACCTAAGATGTATCAGGTTTGTACTTCCGTTTTTAATAATGTTCTTAAACATGTATATTTTAGAATACTCTTCTTTCTTAGTTTAATTATCAGACTTATGTTGCCGCTTCTTTCCAACTTGTTCTATCATGCTTGGTGTCTTAGGTCCTATACCTTTATTATGTACTAGTGTTATTGTCTTGTATATGTTACTGACTACTGGCTGATTGAGAACAGGTCATAAAGAATCATCCTTCATCTCTTGAAACCTACCAGAAAACACTCTTAGAATCTGGACAGGTGAGTCAGGAGGATATCGATAAAATGCGTAATAAGGTTAACAAAATCCTTAATGAAGAATTTTTGGCGAGCAAAGAATATGTCCCAAAGAGAAGGGATTGGCTTTCAGCATATTGGACTGGTTTCAAGTCACCTGAACAGCTCTCAAGAGTTCGGAACACTGGGTATGTTAAATTTTATTAGAAAATTATTTCATCTATCACTTCATATGTGATACTTTAGCACTGAATTTATACTCTGATCAATTGTGCAGAGTTAAACCAGAGATACTAAAGAATGTCGGAAAAGCAATTACTGTATTTCCAGATGATTTCAAGCCTCACAGAGCAGTAAAAAAAGTTTACGAACAAAGAGCACAGATGATCGAAACTGGAGAGGGCATTGACTGGGCACTTGGTGAAGCACTTGCTTTTGCAACTTTGGTTGTGGAAGGCAACCACGTCAGATTGAGTGGCCAAGATGTTGAGAGAGGTACCTTTAGTCATCGGCATTCTGTTGTGCATGACCAAGAGACAGGTGGAATCTACTGTCCTTTGGACCATGTTATCATGAATCAGGATGAGGAGATGTTCACTGTAAGCAACAGGTAAAGTTGATTGCGAATTTACGAACCCTTTTTGCTTATGTATTCAAACAATTTTCCTTTTGATAGTTTGTATAGAATAGTCAATAGGGCTACCTGCCAATGTTAGAGTTGTTAGTCAATGAGATGAGTAATCTGCATTTTCTGAGTTCTACATGAAGAGCAATCGATGCATATTAGTTTTTGTTTGATCCAGATGTCTCTCTTGATAACTCACCAAGATGCTTGTGCTGTTAGTGTATTACCTTTTTTCTCATCTATGCATCTATGAGCTTTGTAATTGAGGGAATGTGTCTTGGACATCTTCTATGAGTTGAACAGTTTACCTTATTGCATGAGTTTCTCTTTACTAGTTATCTTGCCTTGTTAAACAGCTCTCTCTCAGAGTTTGGAGTTCTTGGATTTGAGTTGGGTTACTCCATGGAAAATCCTAATTCATTGGTACTCTGGGAAGCTCAATTTGGTGATTTTTCGAATGGGGCTCAAGTTATATTTGATCAATTCTTGAGTAGCGGTGAAGCAAAGTGGCTGCGACAGACCGGCCTTGTTGTGCTGCTTCCCCATGGCTATGATGGCCAGGGTCCCGAGCATTCAAGTGCAAGGTTGGAACGTTTCCTTCAGGTATCCAACAAAGATATTCTTTGACTCTCTTTTTTCCTTCAATAAATTAAAAAAAAAATGGTTTCTTCCATTCAGTACTTCCCTTTTTGTGCTTGGCCCGATGCTCTCTTTCTAATGTTTAAGTTAGTTATTTGTTCCCGTTTTTCTGGTTTGATGAGATACATGTGAGTATAAAGTTTTCATACAAGAAGTTAGTTTAAAGAAATTTTGAAATATTTTGCTTTTATCTAATTAATGTTGTGCAGTAGTTTTCTAAAGCATGTGATTGACGTCAATTCAGCTAGGATTCTTGAATAATGAAATTTTTCAAAAAAAATTGACAGATGAGTGACGACAATCCTTATGTTATTCCGGAGATGGATTCTACCCTTAGAAAGCAAATTCAGGAATGCAACTGGCAAGTTGTGAATATTACCACTCCCGCCAACTATTTCCATGTTCTGCGAAGACAGGTCAGTGCAAGTTACTGGCTGTTTTTTTATTTATTATATATATAAATATTATTTTACACAAAATTAGAATATTTTAAAATGAGGAGATTACCAAAAGAGGATGATGGAGGTATCCTTGAACTAAAAAAGAAATAAAATAAGAAACTTCCCATTAGTCTACATGAAGACAAAACTGATAACAAAATCTTAAGATTAATATTCTTTGACCAAGAAAAACTTCAACCTCGACCTTCCATTTACTAAGGCCCCGTTTGATAACCATTTGGTTTCTTGTTTTTGGTTTTTCAAATTTAAGCCTATTTTCTCTCAAAATTCCTACAATGTGCTCCATCCTCCCCATCATTTATCCATCTTTCTTTAAGAAAGTAGGAGAATACTAACCAACTTTTAAAAACAAAAACAAACTTTGAGAAGCTACTTTTTTTTTTGTTTTTAAAAGTTGGTTGATCTTCCCCTACTTTCTTAAGGAAAGATGTATACATGGTAGAAAGGATGAAACAAATTGTAGGAAATTTGAGAAAAAATAGGCTTAAATTTGAAAAACAAAAAACAAGAAACCAAATGGTTATCAAACGGGACCTAAAATAACCAAATTCACTCGGCTCCTCACCCGTGTTCTCCTAACTATCTTCCAAAAAACCTAACAAGAAAGTGTCGACCCATATCATTGTAAGCATTTACAAAATCAAACTTAAAAATACGACCACTTCTCCGTGAAGTCTATTTGGTGATGGTTACATGGACCATAGAGAAGCTAGAGTAGGAATGCCCCAAAACTCTCTACTAAATTGGAAAGGGATAACATAAATTTTGTTTTTCAACACAAGGTTTTAGGTAATTGTAGTATATTAAAATGCCCATGATATTTGACATGTATCATCGACCAAGAAGTGACTCAATTCTCCCATCCCAAATTTTGTTGAAATAAAAAATGCTAGTATACTGGAAGTCTATTGTACACAGCTTCTTGTTGGGCAGGAGATTCCTCATCCCCTTGTTGTAATGTGAGCCTTTTCTTGTGATTTGGTTTCTGTTGTCAAAATTTGGAAACTAAAAAAAAAAAAAAAACTATGATGATGGGATAGCTATATAGATGAAGAAACGAGCCTTTTCTTCACGTCAATGACATGATTTGGTTCCTGTTGCAAAAACTTGGAAATAAAAATTCAAACAACTATGATGATGGGAATCATGATAGATATATAGATGAAGAAACAAATTTACTCTTAAAAAATAAAGGAAACAAGAGATTCAATGAAAACATAGTTGTATTTCATGTTTTTGGTGTACCCAAGGACGTGTCTACAAATTAATGTAACAGGTATGTTTTAAACCTGAGACCTTGAGAAGAGCACCTTCAAAACCCAAGTTTTCGGTGTTACAAGTATGTTTTAAACCTGAGACCTTGAGAAGAGCACACCTTCAAAACCCAAATTTTCGACCACCGACCACTGATTGCTTTACCCAAAATATGACTGCCCAAGTTTTCGACCACCGACTGCTGATTGCTTTACCCCGAAATATGACTGTTCTTTACAAACCTTACCCAAGAAACTCTCTAACTAATTCCCCTTAATTACCCTCCTACCTATCCCTAAGATATCCCTAAACAGTACTCTCAGAATTCTCCCAGAAATGAAAATTGGACGCATCTAACAAAAGTTCCAAACAAACAGAAAATGAAAAAAATGAAACCACGAGTTAGGTTTCCTAGGACTACAATGTGTGGGACTCATATTTGAAAAAACCCTCAAAGTTTAATCATTATTGGAGAAACCAAAAGAGAATGATAATTTGAGAAACTCAACAAGCACTTGTTACCAAGGTGAGTTCGGTTCTACAGTAAGATCAGCCATTCTTAAACCATCAAAGCATTTGAGTTTGAATCTGTTTCTTAATCAATTATGACTTCATTAATATCCTATTTTTTTCCGTATATATTTGATCTGCAGATACACAGGGAGTTCCGTAAGCCTCTAGTTGTGATGGCTCCTAAGAATCTGCTTCGACACAAGGATTGCAAGTCTAATTTGTCCGAGTTTGATGATGTTCAAGGTCATCCAGGCTTTGACAAACAGGGAACCAGATTTAAGCGCCTTATAAAAGATAAAAGCAACCACTCGGATCGTGAAGAGGGCATTAGACGGCTGGTTCTTTGCTCTGGAAAGGTTAGTATCCATAGTTTTGCTGCAATTCAATTTTCTTTCATCAAGGCTGGAATAATTGTTTCTATTTTTATTTTTTCCCTTTCTGGAATGTCATTGATAAATGAGTTGCCGTTTGTCTTTCTTTTTCAACTACTCTAGTACGAACTTGCCCATCATATATACATCGTGGGCTGGTCTATATAATCTTTCTATTCACCCCCCAGAAATTGGGCCTGTGTTTCAGTTCTAAGGTTTTAGTAATCGCTGAAATGCTGCATGCATGCTTTGTTGCCAGATTTATTATGAGCTTGATGATGAGCGAACCAAGGCAGATGTAAAGGACGTCGCAATATGCAGGGTAGAACAACTTTGCCCCTTCCCTTACGACCTCATCCAGCGAGAGCTGAACCGATATCCCAGTACGTATTCAATAACTTGTAGTATGCAATTCAATTATTCAAATAATCCTAGATTCCTAGTTACTGTGCTATATGATCACATTGTTATAGACTCTGCCAAAACTTCTTATAAGAAGATTTCCCTCAAATCTTCCCTTCACTTCTTTTCCTTTATGAATAACATATAAGACCAGAAATAACATGGACTTTTTTTTTCATCTTTTCTAGATGCCGAGGTCGTTTGGTGCCAGGAAGAAGCAATGAATATGGGTGCATTTACCTACATTTCTCCACGTCTTGCCACTGCCATGAAGGCACTTGGAAGAGGCACGTCAGACGATATTAAATACGTCGGTCGTGGTCCATCGGCGTCTACAGCTACTGGATTCTATTCAGTTCACGTAAAGGAGCAAACCGAGCTTGTGAAGAAAGCATTGCAGCCTGAGCCTCTCGAGATTGCCTGAAGTTCGCAATTCCTTACTGGATGACATCGAACTTTCTCTTGAATAATCCCTTAAGAAAACATTCCATTACTGGTAATGCTTCTCTTCCAACTTTTTATTTTATTTTTTTAAAAATTTTAGCGTTGAATGAGATAACCTGCTTCATTCACTAAGACCAGTTTTGAATTCGGATTTTGTTTTTGATGTTGATATCTCATCTCAATCATAGCTTTTGTGGTTGGATATATTGTGTTCAATAATTGCAGAAAGAATAGTCTGCATGGTTTTCCACTCACCAATGTATGTAACCTTTGATTTTTTCCTCCTCAAGTGAACAATTTGTGAGCAGTTAAATTAAGCTCATGGACAATGTGATCTCAAATTGGGATGCTTTAGTCTTTCACATATAGTTTGATGTCTTGTTCCTGTTTCAAATTTTTCTAAATCTCATTTGGTTGTTGAAACTCCACACTTTGAGATTGTGTATGATAATTTTGTTTGAATAATTGAATTGAATTTTAATGGCTGTGATAGCAAGGTGAATTTGAGGCTATTAAATTTTGTTTCATCTCGTTTGTTGATTGAATTGGTAGTACTACAAACTGTAGTGGGTTAACTTAGGTCCGGTTTGATAACTATTTTATTTTGAATTTTGAACTTTTGAAATTTAAGTCTACAACAATTATATTATTCCATGTTTTTATTTTACTTGAATGCCTATATCTAACATATATTTTTTTGAAACAAAATTAAATTTGGAAGAAAAAAAAAAAAAAAGTAGCTTTTTGTTTTTAAAATTTGGTGGACATTCGCATACATTTTTAAGGAAAGATAAATTCATTGTAAAAAATTTGGATAAAAATAAAGTTAAATTTTAAAAATAAAAAATAAAAAATAAAATGGTTATCAAATGGATCTAAGGTCATATAAAATAATAAAAAGTTTTAAGAAAATGAGTTTAAATTGGGTTGACCACACAATAGGGGTGTACATGGGTTGGGTTGGGTTGGGTCGAGGGAGGTTTTCAACCCAACCCAAATTTTCGGGTTGATCATTTTCTTAACCCAACTCAATTGAAGAGGCAACCCAACCCAACCCTTATATTTTCGGGTTGGGTTGGGTTGGGTTGGGTCATCGGGTCCAATAATATGCTATAATAGAAATATTTTTTATTAAATCAATCCTACATT
>JBBMEF010000002.1:6205738-6234537 GCA_037832685.1 Sicyos baderoa | reverse complement strand
TTTTTAAATTAAAAGGGAAAATTTATTTTTGCTAATATTCTCATAGAAGAATAATTTTGCAATTACTTTCTAAAGATAGTCTAAACATGCAAATCTCTCTATTTTATTTTAGGGGAATTTGCATGTATATTACAATAAGACAAAAAAAAAATGAGTAAATAGCAATTTTTTGAAAATATTTGTAAATATAGCAAAATCAGATTGATACACTCCATCAATAATGTCAGATAGACTCCATCAATAGTGTCTGATAGATTCTATCAAAAAAAAGTTGTTATATTTACAATATTTTTAAAAAGTTGCTATAATTCTAATGGAGAGTAGAAAATTTGCTATACATCGCAAATTCCCTTTATTTTAACTATTATTTTATTTTAATCTTAAAAAAAACTATTATTTTATTTTTTTAATACATCAATTTAAAAATAAAATTATTCCATCAACGTCTAGTCAATGATTAACGATGAGAGAAACTTTTCTACCACGAAGGGTATTCTTAACATTTCAAACACTTCTAGAAGAGCCCTAACTCAATATAAATAATGTTTTTTAATATTTTATTTAGAAAATAAATTTAAGTGATTATAATTATTTCTCAAATGTCATTTCTGAACCCAACCTCACATACTCTAAATCTAAAACCTTTCGAAACACAAACTTTAAATAATGTCCTCATATTCACTCAACCTCACATACTCTATTACAATTCACATGGCGCCTATATTCTTGTATATAATGATACTCTTGCTCACATATTTTGACATAAACAATTTTAATCAAATCATTTTATAATTATTATCAAGCTGAATTGTATCAATAGTATTACACGACCACCGAAAGAGACGGTAACTTGATAATTTCATTGTTTGGTGGTAATCCAGTTCTACACCATAGTCACAAATTCGATTCAGAGAGTTGGTATTTGACTCTCATTTATTTGAGAGCAGTAGTATTACACAATCAAACTTTATTTTATCCCAACATTTTGATGATATAATTTTGTGACATGGAAACCATTTGTATTGCAATTGCTGCAAGTTTTGTGATTGAGAACCATGGGACAAGAAACACATTGTTTTAGTATTATTATACGATGATATTTAATATTTATAGCCATTAAGTGTCGTGTTAGAATTGGATTTAAGTTCTATAAAAGTGATTTGTGAGATGGATAGCATTTGTGAGCAGAAGAGTATAAATAATAATTAGTAGCACTGTTTATGCACTAAAACCCCACTTTTTAATGCTGCAAATTAAAGCTCTGTGCATGACTCATGTTAATGTGTTCAAGCAAATGATATGAAGAGGTGTACTCAAAATCTACATTTAATTAATTCATATAGTGGATAATGTAGTTTTATGTCAAAATAAACCCTCTTTTTTTAGTACATATATCGAGAAGAATATCGATTTTTGAGCTTAAACCTGTAATCGTGGATTTGAAAGGGATTAACACCAATCAAGATAATCGACCGCGTCACCGACCCATTTCCACTCTACAATCACGGGTTTGATCCGTGGAATAGGTATTGTATTTTCCCCTATTTGTACTCAAAAAGAAAAACTTATATTAAATTTATAAGTTAATAAATAAATAAGAATACATAAATATTTAGAGGTTTAATGAATTAATAAAAAAGAAGTCATGGGGTTTCACATTCAATCTCTTAGGTTAAAAGTGGTTCTGGCACTTGGTTGATTGTTGAGGATGAAGCCATTTTTCTTATTCAATATAGTTTCCCTATTTTCAATGGCATCCTTTTTATTTCTTTTTCTTTTTTTGTTTAGATTAGTTTTAGAAACATTACCAAAAATAAAAAAAATTAGAAATGATTATGATTTAACTTATAAGTTTTGATTATACTAATCAAATTGGGTATGTATGTGTATTTTTATTATTATTATTATTATTATTTTCTTTCATATAAATAATGGAGATCATCGAAATGAGAGCCAACAAGAATATAACTTTATCGTCATCTTGGTAATCATGAGTTTACACGTTCGAGTCTCTATTTGCCGTATAAAAAAATCAGAAACAAATTCTTGATTAGTTTGATTTTATATATGTGTGTGGAGGTTATGATTTGATTTGTTTGGAGATAAATTTAAAATAAATTATAGTTATGATAATTAATCAAATGAATTGTTAAAAAGAAAAGTTGATCGTAAATTGTTTAAATTATAATAAATTTGTAAATGCTTTACTTTAAACGATATCAAATTGCATAATTTTATTGTTTGATTATAAATTAGTTCAAGTTCCTCAACTTATATTCAAATAAAATAACTCTATTTTAATAAAAGTTGAAGATCGTTACCTTTACGTGGAGAATCGACTATGTTAAATTAACGAGTTTGATGATGTATTGGATTATTCTCTCTATTAAAAGGTTTTTTTTAATGCTCGTTAAATACTGTGTCTCCACTTCAGATTGGATTTGACTTTAAAAAATTGGACTTTATCAATTATGATGAGAACAATATGATAATTTATATAAATCTTCATACTTTTTAAAAACAAAAACAAAGTGATAATGAAACTTTCAAATTTATGCTTTGTACAACTACAAATATGTGGTTTTAAAAAAATATATTTAAAAAACTAACCAGAAAAGTTATTAGAATGAGTATCAAATATTATGTTAGTTAAGCTATATGCTTGTTTTTATGTTAATCAATTGACTATTACTATGATATCTTGTAATTATATGTGTTATAATAATAGATTAATTAATAAGTAATTGTTAGCAACAAGAGTATAAACTCAATCAGTACGACGTATAGTTTCAATATGTACTTCAAATGTTTTTAATAAAAGGAATGGTAAGTCTAAGTTTTTAATCTTTTAAACCAATCAATAATGCAATTGATATAAAATGAGTGGTTATGACCGAGAAGTTATGAATTTGAAATTTTCTACCATCACGAAGTAATCACCTAGTAGTCAAGAGGATCTTGGAGAATTACGAGACGATGAATTCAATCTATGATAATCACCTATTTAAAAATTAATTTTTTCCTATAAAATTTCTTAAACATCCAAATGTTGTAGCTAGGATCATACGGTATGTCCCGTAAAAATAGTCGAAGTGCAAAAAAATAGAGTTTGAATTACCCGCTTTTAGTTATTAAACTCATTAAAAAAAAACCTTTAGAAGAACATATTTAATAGTACTTAAAACATTTAATTTAACATTTAATAGATCTAACGAAGTACTTAACGACATTGTCGAATTCCCCCACATTAAAAAAAAAAAGCGAGAAGACCTTCTAACATCTATAAGATAGATGAGTTATTTTTCTCTTCACCAATTTATTTTGAGATAGAACTTCGTTTTTCCTAATCCATTAAACCCAAAAACGTCAGATGAGCTTCTCTTCTAATCTTCAATTTACAGTTTTGAGATTTAGCTATCATATACAATTTTTTGTATATGTGAATGTCTAAACTTAGTTTGTGCACATGATAACTATTTTCATAGAATATATTGTTTGACCTTAAACATTGGATATTAAATTAATTTTTTAATGTTTTTTTTTTATCACCGACACAAAATTGAAAGACTAAAGAAATTGATTACACACTTTTAAGATTCCATAGTCCCAAAACTAAAAATGTAAGAACCTATAAACAATTTCCCATGAATTACATACATAACCAAATAACAAAAACACAATATAATGAAAGAAAAAACAGAAAACCATTTCCCAAAACTATTCACCATATACCATATTATATTTTATAAAATATATAATGCCAAGCACTCACAAACTCCTTTCCTCTGTCAGCACAAAAAATGAAAGAAAGACAAAGACAAATGCAAATCAAAACACAATTTGAAGAGAATATGGTTTTCCATTGTGGAAAGTGAAAATGCCACCAATTTGCATTTCTATTCTCCCCATCTCTCTTTGGGCTTAGTGGAGACCCTAGACTTAATTTTCTTATTTTTGCCACCAAATTAAAACCCTAAACCCTCTATAAAAACCACATTAACTTATGAGATTTGTTCATTGTGAGATCAACTAGCCAAAGCTAAGGAAAACACAAGGAAATTTTAAAATGGAGGGTTTTGTGAGGCTTTTGGGTTTGGCAAAGCCATATATGGTGGTTGTTTTTGTGCAGTTTGGTTATGCTGGAATGGCCATTCTTGTCAAGTCCGCTTTGGACAAGGGGATGAGCCAACATGTTTTCGTGGCTTATCGACATGCTATTGCTACTATCGTCGTTGCCCCTTTCGCTCTTGTGTTCGACAGGTTCATTATCATTCTCTATACAGTCACGAGTAGCTTTTGTACATTTTTTTAATAAAAAACTTTTTTAACTTTTTAATATATATCATGATAGTTGAGTTAGGCGTTGTACTTATACTTAGTTTTGTATTCTAGGATAAATGTTCTCATTTTTACTAAAAAAAAAATGCATTTGAATTTGTTAAACTTATACTTCTTAGGAAAAAAAAAAAAAGAAAGAAAGAAAGACAAGAGCACATCTCTTGTAACCATGAAATGGATTTGAATTTGTTAACCAAAAAATGCAGTTTAAATAAAAACTCACTCTATTAACAAAATACAAATTACTCACTTTATTGGAACATAATTACTATTGTGAGATTTTATAAACACTTGAAGAATGTTAGAGACTATTGTGAGATTTTATTGAATCATATGAATTCTAACTTTTGAAATTATAGAAATTAAATTCTATCACAACAATACACATCCAAATTTGCAATTTAACCAACTTATTCTATCAATCTATTTTCTTAATTTATCTCTTTCCTAATTGTATAGAAATGTTGAGTTTTTAGTTTTGCATGCAGGAAGGCAAGGACAAAGATGACATTTTCAATATTTTGGAAGATTGTGATGCTGGGTTTATTAGAGTAAGAAGCCTCACCATTGCACATATTTAAACCAGTTACTATAGTCACAAGTTTAAATAATCAACCGTTTAAAATTAATTAAGATTTTATCAAATGAGTCTGTGATACAATGGTTTTATTGTTTGGTTGTAAACCATTTCAATACTAACGTACGTCACATGTATATTGATACTTGTCCTCTTTCCATCGATATGTACTCAAAAAAAAGAAATTAAGATTTTAATTTATTGTCAATGAAAGATAGCGGATTTGAATCTCCTAACCTCAAATTAAATACAAAAAAAAATAAAAAATAATCATTTATTTATAATTCTTACACTCTCACCTATTCAAGAAATTTATGAAAAATTAATACAAAACATAAAGTAAGATAATAGAAAATAATATTAGTACTTAAACGAAGGACTCTTAGCCCAATTTGACAATCTTTTGATTGTTTGATTTTAAAATTGAATCGAATTTTCACTTGAATTCTCTACAATATATTTAATTTTTTCTTTAAAATGTATGAAAAAAATAAAATCATAAACCATATAGGCTTAATTTTCTAAAACAAAATGATTATTAGTGGCTTTAATGGTTAATTTTTAAAGGGATTTTTGAATGACAGGCCAGTGATAGATCAAAACTTGTATTTTACTGGTATGAAGCTCACAACAGCAACCTTTACAGCAGCAATGTGCAATATTTTACCAGCTTTTTCTTTCCTTATGGCTTGGGCTTGCAGGTATATCAAATTTTCATTCATCTAAGCAAATTATTTTTATTTATTATTATTATTATTATTATTTTCTTTTTAGATTTTGAGTTTGTGTTGGATTTGTGTTTTGTATAAGATTTTTTTTTTTTTTTGAAAAAATATTATTATTCAAATACTAAAAGACAAATAACCAAAATCCTTAGTAGGTTATCCTAAAGTTCCATCAAATACTAATCTATTCATTCCTACCTTTCAACCTAACAAAAAGAAAAACCAAACACTTTCTCTTTTTGAAAATAAAATGTATTGCAATTAAGAGGGTGGGGTTCAAAGCTTCAACCCTTAAAAGAAGGTTCTTAACAATATCATTAAACTAGGCTTAAATTGGGTAGAAATTAAGCACTTTCATTTGAAAGATGAAATGATGCATAACACAACCTTTTCTTACAACCTCAAAACCATATTATATTTATGCTTTCCTAAACACCTAAAAATTGTATAATCCATAATTTTATATATAAAAAAGTGACTTACACTTTTTGTTAATTCAACAATATTTGAAGATTAAGGACTAAAACGAGTAACATCTTGATTATCAAATCATACATCATATCAGTTGAGCCTACCATAACTCTGGTATTATGACTTCCATTTCAAATTGTCATTTCCACCATTTAAGTGCTTTCAATAAAACACATACAAATATAATTGATGTGACAGGCTTGAGAAAGTGAATATTTTGAAAAGGGGAAGCCAAGCAAAAATCCTAGGAACCATTGTGACAGTTGGAGGAGCCATGGTTATGACCTTCATAACAGGACCAATGCTGAATCTACCATGGACCAAACCCAACCATGACTCTGCTTCTTCAGGTGGCTCTGCAAATCACCAAAGCCCACTCAAGGGTTCATTCATGATTGTAGTTGGCTGCATTTGCTGGTCAGCTTTCATCACTCTTCAGGTAAATGAATCTAGCTCATTTGAATATGACTTCTCTGTTACTTTATGGCAATTAGAGTGAAAGATGAAGCTAATCGGATGTCGATGGCGTTAGGCGATTACGTTGAAGGCGTACCCGGCGGAGTTGTCGCTTACGGCATTGATATGCTTGGTGGGCACCATTGGAGGCTCTGGGGTGGCTTTGGTCATGGAGAGGGGCAACCCTGCTGCTTGGGCTTTGCACTTTGACACTCAGCTTCTAACTGTTGCTTATTCTGTAAGTATTTTGTGTTTTTATGTGCATTTGATTTCATGGGAATGAAGAAAAGTTAACCGAGTTGAAATTTAACACATTTTGCGGTCGATTATTGATAAGCCGACGGTTAAATGACCATTGGCTGGACCATCAGCCTATGTGCATCGGGGTAGAATACGCCGACGGGTGAATCTACCCCGTCAGCGTCTATCTATCTGCCGACGGTTTCCTTGTCCGCCGGTTTAGACATGCTCCACCGGTAGTTCATATACCGTCGGCTTCTAAATTCTACACTGACGGTCTACAAAGACTATCGGCTTATATGTTCTACGTTGACAGTCTCATAACCGCCAGAGTAAATTTATATAAATCGACAGTGTTTTTGAACCGTCTAACATATAAACAACCAATGAAAATGATTTTTGTAATTGTTTTTTGTTCCCCAATAAGAAGTAAGAGTGAGTTTGAAATGACTTTCGACGAATTAATTCTTTTAACAACGAGAATGGGAGAAGAACGATTCTTATTTCACTCGATCTCGATCCTAAAAGGTAAACACGACTTCTTCGGTATTTAGCTAACAGTAGAAATGTTTTGTTGCAGGGAATAATATGTTCAGGAGTAACTTATTACATTCAAGGAGTGGTGATGCAAACAAAAGGACCTGTTTTTGTGACAGCATTCAGTCCTCTAAGCATGATTCTTGTTGCAATCATGAGCTCCTTCCTCTTGTCTGAGATAATGTTCTTGGGCAGGTAAAACAACAAAACATGTTTCAACTTACAATTACATGTTTCAATCAACTCAAGCTAAAGCTTTTCAACTCTTTTTCAGGGTTATTGGAGCAGTGGCCATAATCACTGGCTTGTACCTTGTTTTGTGGGGCAAAAGCAAGGATCAGAATTCAGTTAAATCAGACTGTGAGAAGATAACACCTTGTGAGCAACAAATGACGGGAAAGGACGAGGCTTCGACGACTATTTCGGACGAAGAATTCGTGGCGCTTGACGTTGCCAAAGAGGGGACAAATTGATGAGTTATATATTATAAACCTGACATGTAAATGTGTTGGTATCTAATAGTATATGAGCGAACATGGTTGAAGTTCCCTACATTTTGATCATTTCAACCAAAAGTGTATTTGTGAGTTTTGCTTTCTTAAAGGCTTTATAATAAAAGTTTTATGTTTTTTATTGAACCAAAGCTCTTTTTTATCTACAAACTTCCCCATTAATAATACATGGAGATTTTCATTTCATCTTGAATTATTGCATTTTGCCCTTTAGAGAATTTTATTCTACTTTTTTTTTTTTTTTTGTAATCGAGGAATGAGTTTCGCTCTACTACATATCCTAGTACATCTTTCCATCTTAAGGTCCATACTAGAAGACAGTATCAAACTAACCATTTAGCTAATTCGGGAGTTTTAAATATAGAACCTTTAAACAAACATATCTTGAAGATCTCGAGTCTCTACCAACCAAGACCACCCCTTGAAGACAATTTATTTCTGCTTATGACATATTTTCTAAAAGTAGCCTGCTTTTTCATTTCAATCAAAATGTAATTGAAACTTTTGCATTTGTAGAGAAGGCTATATTACAAGTTTTTGAGCCTCAAAGGCCATGATGGATGTTTAAGACTATTCTAAACCTAAAATGTTTCAATACAATTCTTCCAAGAGGGAACAATATAAATAACAGAATGTAACAAGAAAAGAAGTATGCACACTAGTGATTCAAAATGATGTATTTGTAAGTCGTCGGAAAGATGACTCGAGCACCCAAACTCTCTAGGTATCTAAAAACCCGTCCTACTATTTTTCTTATTGTTTTTCTAACTTAAGCACCAGAGGCTTGTGGCTCACACCACACCGATATGCTCACCTTTTTTTATTTGCAGGCATCTCATTTTCGGTAGTAAAAATATTATCATTGAGTAGCGAAAGACCATATTTTGGTATTAATATTGGCCTTCATTGTTTTCAATTCTTGAACATCTAGGCATCCAAAAGTTTTTATGCTAGAAAGAAAGCCACAAATTAAATATTCGAGAGACTTTCCTATATACTAGAAAACCATAGTACCTTTGAAATAAAAAGAACTTGTTGCAATACAAATCAAATGAAAAAATTTAAAAATTAGTGAAGATAAACTTTATTATAATCTAATACAACCAAAGTAAAACAAAAACTTCAACATTCTTGTATATTGAAGATTCCATACTATTTAGATTAATATAGTTGATTATTTGTTTAGTTGGGTTCAGTTATTTCTCTTGTGAAATCGACCTTATAGAATATTGTGTAAATAACTTTATATTATTCTCCTTAAATTAATAATATGAAAAAAGATATCACCGTCCATACTTAAATGGAACAAAATGAAGATATATGTTTTGGAATGATTCAATCATATAAACTTCAAAATTAAACGTGTTTTGATCTCTATCTTAGATGATTTATTAAAAAAATTCCTAACAAAGCATAAAATCTGCTGATATGTAGAGAGAATTTTACTTTTAATAAGTGAATAATTTATGAGATTGAAGTGATGTGTGTGAACACAATTTTTTCAATTTATTTATGAAACATAATTCAAAACAATAATTTTCAGCCCCTAAAATGTTATTAACGTCGATCCGCCATTGGATGGACTAAAATTTAATTAACTCAAATTCAATATTAATAAAATATTTAATTTCATTTCATTAAAAAAAAAAATAATAATAAAATCTTTTTTACATTTAGTTTCTATATTTTAAAATAAACACTTTTACCATTCAATAGTTAGTTACTGATCTAATTTTAGACTCCAACCGTAGTAATTAATTTAGTCATGAAGAAAATATAAAAATAAAAGTAATTAATTTGTAAATAGTTAAAAATGTATTTAAAGAGCAATTAATTAATCAATATTCATATTCCCTGCAATTGGTTTGGTGCGGCAAAATTTGTGTGAATGTGCAAATCCGCACGGCTATAAAATCAGCCTCCCATCATTTTATTTTAGCTTCATTTTTCATAAACATTAAAATGGAGAGGTTTTGGAGTTTGGTAAAACCATATTTCATGGTTATTTCCCTGCAACTGGGTTCTGCAGGGATGAATGTTCTTGCGAAATCGGCATTAAGCCACGGAATGAGCCATTTCATCTTCCCGGTTTATCGTCAGCTCGTAGCCACCATCGTGATGGCTCCTTTTGCCTTGATATTCGAGAGGTGATTTTTTGTAAAATTCTACATTTTGCTTATGTAACACCCACTATTAAACGTTATATAAATTATTGTGATAGAGTTTCCTACATATCCATGTGTACCCGAATTTCATCCTTTTAGAATTTACAACATTTAGTGTTTCACAAAAAAAAAAAAAAAAATTGTTTACTTTGCATTGTTTTAATTATATAGCAACACTTTAAAAAATATTTCAACATTTTATTAAACGGACTAATTTTCAAATAAATTTTAAAAAAATGGTAAAAATCTTGTCTCCCTCGAATTTGATTTAGTCAATTTATTGCTAAGTCAGAAGTAACAAAGTTTTTAACCAAATTGGAGTTTCTTAAGGTTTTAGATACACATGTTTAAATTTTATTTTTAAAAAAATCAGTTTTAAAGCTCTTAAATATTTGTTTTGGATTTTTTTTCATAAATATCAAATTACTTTGTTTTAATTTTTTTTTTTTTTTTTTAATTATAGTTTAGTTTTGTCTTGTGTGTAGGAGAGCAAGGCCGAGGATGACCTGGTCGTTGTTGTGGAAGATTGTATTACTAGGTTTCTTAGAGTAAGGAAGACTAACTTTAATTATTTATTGTCATATTAATATTAAACAGATATTATAAATTAGTTAATTATTATAATTATATAATATTATTTATGTGAAATTACAGGCCCGTAATTGGCCAGAACATGTACTTTATTGGTATGAACTTAACAACGGCAACATTTACAGCGGCCATGAGCAATGTTCTACCAGCTTTTACTTTTGTCATGGCTTGTATTTTCAGGTATTTTATATTATAAAATCCTACTTTTTACACATATATATATATATATATTTTTGTCTTCGGCCCACTGATCCTACCTAGAAAATGTCACTAAGATATAGAGTTAAATATCAATTTTTAAAATTACACTCTGTGGTATTAGAGTTGAATTGGATTGTAATCAATCAAATCAACAGAGTACCAACATATATGTATATATATATAGCGATGTCCTTGAAGTAATATTAATAATAAAATGTTGATGTGAAGGCTAGAGAAAGTGAAGGTTTTGGAAAGGAGAAGCCAAGCAAAAATCTTAGGAACTATAGTTACAATTGGAGGAGCCATGATAATGACCTTCATAACAGGGCCAACACTGAATCTACCATGGACCAAACCCAACCAACACTCTGTTTCTAAATATTCAAGTGACTCTTCAAGTCACCAAAGCCCAATCCTAGGCTCCCTCATAATTGCAACTGGCTGCATTTCCTGGTCAGGCTTCATGATTCTTCAGGTAATTAAGTCCCCGTTTGATAATCATTTGGTTTATTATTTTTTGTTTTTGAAATTTAAGCATATTATCACTCAAAATTACTACAAAGTCTTCCACCCTTCCTACTATTTATCCATCTTTCCTTAAGGAAGTAAGAGGATACTAACCAACTTTTAAAAACAAAAACAAACTTTTGGAAGCTACTTTTTTTTGTTTTTAAAAGTTGGTTAGTATTCTCCTACTATTTTAAGGAAAGATGGATATATCGTAGGAATGGTGGAAGACATTGTAGTAAATTTGAGTGAAAGTAGGTTTAAATTTCAAAAACAAAAAAAACAAAAAACTAACACCCCGTTTGATAACCATTTGGTTTTTTGTTTTTGGTTTTTCAAATTTAAGTCTATTTTCTCTCAAAATTCGTACAATGTGTTCCATCCTCCCCACAATTTATCCATCTTTCTTTAAGAAAGTAGGAGAATACTAACCAACTTTTAAAAACAAAAACAAATTTTGGGAAGCTACTTTTTTTGTTTTTAAAAGTTGGTTGGTCTTTCCCTACTTTCTTAAAGAAAGATGGATAAATGGTGGGGAGGATGGAGCACATTGTAGGAATTTTGAGAGAAAATAGGCTTAAATTTGAAAAACCAAAAACAAGAAACCAAATGGTTATCAAACGGGGCCTAAATGATTATTAAACGATGGTTTCTCTGTTTTGCTTTGTGGAAAATGTAGTTTTTGAAAAGAACATAATTCGATATCGATGACATTAGGCGATTACATTGAGATCATACACGGCGGAGTTGTCGCTTACGACATTGATATGCTTCGTGGGCACCATTGGAGACTCTGTGGTGGCTTTGATCACAGAAAGGGGAAACCCCAAGGCTTGGGCTTTGCACTTTGACTCTCAACTTCTAACTGTGGTTTATTCAGTAAGTTGAAAAAATGATCAATTTTAAAATGAGATTAATGCAATTTTTTTTTTTTAAGTTGTAATAAAAATGATGCTAATTTATTGCAGGGAGTAGTATGTTCTGCCCTAACTTATTATATTCAAGGAATAGTGACTCAAGTGAAAGGGCCTGTTTTTGTGACTGCATTCAATCCTCTATGCATGGTTTTTGTTGCAATCATGAGTTCCTTGTTCTTATCTGAGATAATGTTTTTGGGCAGGTAATAATTGACTAACAAACATGTTACATGTTTTTGTTATCAGCCTACAATTCCATGTTCTCATTAGGCTCAAAGCTAAATTTTTCATCTCTTTTGTAGGATTATTGGAGCAGTGGTCATAATCATTGGCCTATATCTTGTTTTGTGGGGAAAAAGTAAAGATCGAATTTCAGATCAATCAAACAAGGATGAGATAGAACCCGAAAACAATGATGCTTCTGCGAGCGAAAAAGTGTTAGTGTAAGGTTCAATAGGGTCATTAGAGTTAAATTGGCTTAGTTAAGAATTAGGTTGTAATGAGTGATTTGCTACAAGGTAGAATAAACTATATATCTTCGTTCTCTTCTCATCCATGCCTCCCTCTCATGCTTCTCGAATGAAATGAACGATATGTGAAGAGAGATAAGTCTTATTTTGAGAACATCGGTATTCTTGAATCATCGAGTAACTGCGTTTTCTATTATTATGTATTTATTTGTTACTTTTTCTTTTTTAAGTTCTACAATAGATGACGTGCAAGTCGGGAGCAAAGATATAGCTAAATGCCGAGAAATCACTTGATCATTGTTAGGAGAGGACCATGAGTGAGAGAAACACATAGGTTCCCTAAACTCCGAGTTAGGGACGAGCGAACCCCTAGCATGCAGGGATCGACTATCTACAAGCAACATCCCAAAATGCATGCAGGCTCATCGACAAGCATTTCTTCGCACCTGTCGAATTTATATAACATTTAATATTTTTGTTTATAAATTAAATTTGTTTGACAATCAGTGAGCGTCACATAAGCAAAATGTAGAATTTTACAAAAAAAAGTTAAACCAAAACTCTCTGCACCTTGACACAATAAAAATAACTACAAACTTCCCCATTCATGTAGATGGAGACTTAATTTCTCCAAGTTTACCTTAGTGGGATCTTCATTTCCTTCTTGAATTATTGCATCTTGCCCTTTATACCTTCACCCTCCACATGAAAGAGAGTGTAATTAGCACCATTAGAGAAATTTATTTCTACTTATTTTTTATATAACCAAGAAATGAACTTTGCTCCGATGTTGTGTTCATCCTAAGGTCAAGATTAGAAGACAACAAGAGATTTTATAACTAAGTTAATTTGAGAGTTTCAAACATAGAACCACCCAATGCTATATCTTGAAGATTCCAACACCAACCAACAAGACCATTTTTATTTCTGCTTATGACACATTTTTTGAAATTACTTACATGATTGTAAAAGTTTATAAAAGTATATCAGCAGCAATAAGATTATTTCTAAAACAAATTCTCTCATTTTAATTCCTTCAAATACTACCTAAGCTACTATTAGTAGTAGTACCATGAAAATTATATGTTTGCTCTACTACAAAATTTCCATCCACTATTTGTAAATGAACATGTAAAAGAAGAAGAAGAAAAAGGGGCAGAATTTAAAAAATCATAATAAATATGTAAATGCTTACTTGAAAAGATGGAACGTTGCTGCCCCGCATGGCTCAACCGTATTTGACATATACTCTCAATAGCTCAACCGACATGTACTCTCAACCAAGAGGACAGTCACGGATATAAAAAAAAAAAACTAAAAAAGATGGAATATTGCTTTGCATGGAAAGTTGGACTTTGCTTGGAAATAAACAACCTGTAATTGTCCTTAAATCTGTTAATAAGTGAGCAAGTGAATGAGCATTTTCATTTCAATCAAAATGTGTTTGAAACTTTTGCATTTGTAGAGAAGGCTATATCACAATAGTTTCTATTTTTGTGGGAACCAAAGCTAAAATGTCCAGATGGAAGATGTTTCAGACTATTCCAAAGCTAAAATGCTTCAATACAATTCTTCCAAGAGGGAACTATATAAAGAACAAAATGTAACATGAAAAGAAATGCAGCAGGCATTCTGTGCAGTGCAAACTTGTGATTCAAAATGATGTCTTCGTAAGTCGATAGGAAGCTGACCCGGCTGAATAACGCCTTCACCAATCGACATTCACCCTTATCATCTTTGATTGTATCTACTGGTTTACAATTTACTCACTTTAGCAATGTTTTGATTACAAATCCATTCTGTAATTTAATGCCCTGGTGGGTATATCTTCGAGGTCTACAAGTGGTATAATACAAGTATCAGCAAACTCAAACAATAAATAAACAAAATCAAACAAGAAAAAACATATCATGTACAGATGAAACACCATGAGCATATAAAGCATTTGAGCTCCAAGTCTATACTTAGCAATATCTCCAGCTCGTTTATCCTAGATTAGTGAAAATACTTGGAATATTCACCTTCCATACGTGTGTAATGCAGAGAGCTTTGAAAAGAGAGATCGAAATATTAATAACACTATGTTTGTTGATATAATTAAATTTACCTCAACTCATCAGCTTAAACTTTTGGGTTGATTGGTTATTCAGCATGGTACTAGAGTAGGAGGTCCTAAGTTCAAACTCATGTCGAGTCGTTTCATTTCCAATTAATATTAATTTTTCTTTGATAGACATTCCCGAATTTCCAAGCTCACAAGGGGGAGGTGAGAATGTTGGTTGATATAATTAAGTTTACACCAACCTGTAAACTTAAGTTTTTGGGTTGATCGGTGTTATAACATGATTCAATAAACTCCACACTATCCTGCATGATATTTCTTTATCACTTGAAATTTCGAGAGCAATGTCTTAAGGTATGTTTGGAAGTGATTTTAGGGTTTGGTCAAAATTACTTCTGTCATGCCTGAAATAACTAAAAGAGTACGGCAAAAGTAATTTTGTCAATTCCAAAACCACTCCCAGTCCCAACATACATGCTTTCAATTGCACAATCCAAAGTATTAGCCCCCTACTTACAAGTATATGGATATACAAAACCTCACCACAATATTCTATCAACTTAATCTATAGAGAACAAGAAAAAGGCATATATGTTTATAGACATTGGCTTCCACATGTAACAAAAGTCAAATTGAGACTAATTCTAATCTGATTATGAACAATGCTAAACCACAGATGAAAACGCATAACCTACCTCAAATTTTAACAAGGTAAATACCATCTCAAGAAGATCTTATAATTTCGTTGTTTCCGTAAATACGCTGGAGTTCAAGGGTGGCAGCTTGATAAGATGCTGTGTATGAATGACAGAAAACGTGAGAAACTTCACCATAGTTTCTAATAATAATTAAAAAAATAAAAATATTTAAAAAAGTCAAACAAATATAAAATGTGTGCTTACGTGAAATCTACTAGATACCAACATATATTTTTCTTCCTAGAAATAAAAAACTGGCTCTACCTAGAGTGAGGGATCTGAACCTCAAAATTAAGACCTTGATATATAGTGGTTATAAGCAGTATTTTTAAGAGCTAAGTCACACTAAGACACAATAGCCTCTAAGGTAAAGGTGCAATGCGCAAAAAAAAGTGTGGTTTTTTTTTGTGAGACTCACTATATATAAGAACATTCATATAGAAGAGATAGCATAGTTGGAATTGGAGCATTAAAAAAAAATACTCTAGGGTTAAGTAAGTGTTATTTTCTAGTTAATAAAGAACAAAAAATCAAACCCTAAACACAATATCTTTGCATTTAGGATTAGTAAAACTTAATTTTTTTACAATTAATCACAGAATAGAGCGTGCCTTTTTTAGCTGAAGCACACAAGGCATAAGGCAAGGCACTAGACGTACGCCTTTAACCTAGACGAGAGCCTTTTAAAACACGCCTTATAAGCATTAAAAAAATACATATTTAAAAAGGATTTTTTTTTTATAGAAAAAGCACTAGAAATAGATAATCCTTCATATTTTTACTAATGCAGTCACGTAAAGAACATATGGAAGTTTTAAAAACCACCTTTCCAAATACGAAAATTCTTCTGATTAATGGGAGAGCCCGTCACATTCTGAATTGCATCAAATAGCAACTCCTGAGGGGTATTCTTTAGCTCTTGAACGACAGCATAGATAGTTTTACCATTCTCAAAATAAATGTGATTATTTGGATGTTTGGTTTTGCAGCCAGCATGCCTCTCGAATTCATAAGCATTGAGAGCCTGTGAAATACAACTCACTTAGAAACCTTAATTGTATAATTAGAGGAGTATGTTTCTTTGTTGACTATAACCAAAAAAAAACAAGTTACCTTAGAATGATTGCAGTTGTCACAGCTGCACAAATATCCAGTCCCTTTTATAATTCCCTTGAGATTTTTCTTCCCAGCATAATAATTTAAAACATGCAGCATAAAACATTAATTAGTTCCAACTTTCATAGCATTCTCCATATTTTAAAAGTAAAAATGAAAACTATTTAAGCAAACAATTAATACCTCCCGTGACCAAGAAACATATTTCACAGGAACCCCATCAAGCATACCAGTTGAGAGCAAGCTTTTAACATTTGAAGGGAAGCTATTTGGCGACACCTTCTTAGTCGTCCTAGGCTCTTTATTCTTGGAACTCGTGTCAATTTTAACATCAAATTTTTTCGCATTGTTAATGTTTACTTCCACATTTGGAACAACGGAATCTCTCAGGGTTGACATTTCTGATGCTTGGGCCAACAAGTCATAACTGCTAATGATCCCACCAGAAGGGTTATTTGCCGCATTCTCATCATCAAAACCTCCAAAAGATATCGTATTACTCTCATCTTTATGATAGTTGTGCGCCATAGACACAGCACCAGTATCTCCTTTGTCATATTTAGGACCCACATGTACAATGTCAGAGTTCACCTTGTCATAGGTTGGACCCATTGATAAACTATCCTCATTTCCCTTACTATAGGAGGAAGCCATTGAAATGAAAGTATCCCCTGCCTTACTATAGGTTGGCCCCATTGAGATAAAATTATCATGCTCTTTATTGTAGGAGGTACCAAAAGAAATGATATTGCCTTCTGCCTTCTCATAAGACTGACCCATTGAAATAAAAGAGTCACCATCCTTGACGAAAGGCTGACTCATTGATAGGATGCCATTGTCTCCCTTGCTATAGTTATGACCAATTGTAATAAAATTTTCATCACCCTTGCCGAAAGCATGACCCATTGAAATAAAATTTTCATCTGTCTTGTGATATCCAGGGCCAACTGAGATGCCATTCTCATCTCTACTATTATAATGGCCCAATGATATGGCGTTCTCATGATTTTTGTTGAATGTTATACCCAATGAAACTGTACCATTATCGCCACTGCTATAGGCATGCCCCAAAGAGGCAGGCATGCCAACGTCAAGATCCCTGACTTGATTGACTTTAACTTTTCTAATTCCACCAAAATTGAGGGATGATGAGGAATCCTCAATGGATTGAGACATGGACAAGTTAACCGACGGGTTGTTTGCAAAATGATTCTCGAACTCCTTTCTTCCCATGTCCATATTTACATTCCCAACAGTGATGCCTCTATCAACCAAATTGATTGTTCTTATTTCCTCTGAGCCAAAGTGGCGATCAGTGAAGGGCCCTGGAACTGACTGAAAAGTTGAAGTGTTTTCCCAGGGAGAAACATTCATGTGTGGAACTCCTGGAACAGGTCTAGTATTTACAGTTTCTAATGCTTGCTTCTTGCTACTGAATAGCTCCGGTGCACTTCCATCCATAAACCATTGATGGCTACGCTTGTTTTCGATTCTTGAAGAGCTATCATAGTTCATGTCTCCATCAGTTAAACATCCAGCATCCCTATTCATCCAAAAGCTTCTATGCTGGAAAGACTGCCAAAAATTAAATACTTGAGAAGCTTTCCTAAATACCAGAAAATCATAGTGTCTTCTAAGTAAAAGAACTTGCACCAAACAACCCAGATAAAGATTTTAAAAAAATAGTGCAAAAGATAAACTTGATGACAATGACAATATAATATGGTTAGGAAGCCACTATATATAAGCCAGTAAAACAGATACCTCAACATTCTCGTATATTGAAGATTCCATTTTGAGTGTGAAAACTGTAACCTCCTACAATACCTACCGACTAAAGCAACTTGCTTAACGTCCATTCATGCACACAGTAAAAGTCAAACAAATTGAGGAACAATATGGAAAGTGTCCATTATTGAGGGTCGAAAGAGATGAACTCAATAAACACTTAGAGATCTCTTTATGCTGTTTTATTGAGTTGTACGCTTAAAACGTATGGTAATTCATCATAAATCTCAAAGGGCATTAACTGATCGGATAATGCCATCATGGTTTCGAAGTCACGGGAATTCGTAACTCGACTCTATCTCAACAAAAGATACAGCCTAGTAGAGAGTTAGGTAATTAATCTGTGAAAATTGAAGAATAACTCCAGGTGGAAAATATGTTCTTACATCCTATTAACCATTCTGGATTGGTCAAGAGGACTGTTGGGAATCAAAAGGCTGTGAGTTCATTCCACCACCTACCTAAGATCAGGTTAGTTTATCCCAATATTGTAGCGTCATGCTAGTAGTCCCGAGAGAATAGTCAAAGTGCGTATAAACTGGCTTGGACATTCACTAAACACATCTCTAACAAAGAAATAAATTCCCTGTAAACAACCAACTTCAGTGCCCGAATATAGAGAAAGTATAGACAACATGCAGAGATGGAAAAGTATAAACAAGATTCCCAGTTCAAACGTACCATTCTTTCCAAAACTCCAAGCTCTGAAACTCAACCTCCAATAAACGTCTTCCACACCACACACGCACTGGAACCAAACTCCAGGCCCAGCGCCAGATGTAGACGACGGAACGAGAAACAGAACAAATCACCACGGAAAGCCCAAACGCCTCACAGATTTCTAAAATCAATCTGCACCGAAACATGAACAAGCAGAAATCAAAAACGCATAGAACAGCCAGGAATCGAATCCCGATCAGAGCGAAATACGAGCAAAACCAAATCCCGAAACGCAGACAAAATCACAAATGCAGAAGAAAATTCGTTGCGAATCGAAATCAAAACTGACCGAACCTTCAAAGGTTTCAGGAGTTAAATAGAGATTTCCAAGTGAACTGACCTTCGCCGGAGAAGTCGCCGGAGAGGACATGCGATCTTTCTCTCTCGGTGAGAAGAAAGAGAGAGGGAACTACTGGATAGCGACAGAAATTGAGCTTTGGTATTTTTACTATAGCGAATCATCCTCTACCACGCGGGTTTTAAACAATATTTTATAACCTCCTAATCTAACCGTACACGTGTCAATAGGATAGTAGGAATGCATCTGAATGAAGACCACAAACTCTACCTAAGATACTATTGAAGAACCCGATAGACAAATATTAATTTTATCGAATGGATTACAACTAATGAACATAATCAACATATTACCATCAGTAGACAAGGTGGCTTTATTATTCCAACCCCAACCTCTTTTTAATCCACATCCCTACAAAATTTTATCGTTAAATTTCAAGATAAAGATAGAGATTTTCAATAGAGAATTTGTGGGATTAAGTTTTCCGTAAAAAATTATACTTTTTTTTTATCTCATTTCAATTTAATATTTTGTTGGTAAATTATCAAATAGTTAATTTGTAATGTTTGATAAATATTAATTAATTTTTAATTAAATATTGAATTTTTTAAAGAAAATATTTATATTTTTATGTATATATACATTAAAAAAATAAAATATAAACAAATGAAAGTATTGAAAAACGAGTATGAGAACCACATTCTCGAGTCTTATCTCCATTTAGATGCTAATAATTTTTCATCACTTACTTCACATTCTCTATCTAAGATTTACCATTCGTTAGGGTGGGCCCCTATCGACCCAACAACGTGTATAAAATGGACATCTCTATGCATGGATGGGTGAAATTAATAGGCAAAATCGGGCCGTTGAAAAAACATGTGCCATATGCGAACGCTCTGTATATGGTAATGTACTGAATTGCAGCTCCTGGGAAATATACACGTGGAGCGATTTAATAGGTTACACTTTACTTAGGGCGGAGAGATCTGGTGTGTTTGAATGCACAGTAATAAAGTCTTTCTCGATGACGTGGGGATTAGAGATTGGATTAAGAGGGTGGATTGATGCCACGTCAGTGAGCTCAGCGGTGTAGTAGTTGGGAAGATGTAGGAGAATAAAATTCTCTTTATTTAATTTTGGATGAAATTATTAATAATGGTTTTTTTAGTACATTATTAATGGGTTTTGTTTATGCTGTTACATTGACCATTCCTTGTTTCAAAAAAAAATACATTGGCCATTCCTAAGGTAGGAGATGGCACGTGCCTTGCATGCCTGGTTGGCTCAAATTTGGAAGGAAAATGAGGTTGTTGGAGGAATTTATATCATTTTTTCTTTTTCTCAATTGAGAGGTTGTATTTCGAATATATAATTTTTTATTTCTAAATCGTATTAGATGTCATCCGAGCTCATAAATTTAAATTTGGGATGAAGAATTTCGAACCAATTATTTATTGGTTTCTTGATTTATAGAATAAGGTAAGGTTATTTAATCGGTTAGTATTGCAACTAATAATTGCCTTGCATTGGATTGAATGGGTCAGTGGTGCAGTGATTTCATTGTTTGGTGTGTAAACCAATTGAGTATGAGTATAAATGAGATGACTACAACTTCTAGTAGTTTGAGGTCTTTTGAAAGATCCCAAAAATAAAATCATGATGACTATACTAAAATGAATAATATCATAAGATTGCTTAAGTTGATGGATTGGGGTAAATTTAATTATATCAACCAACACTTCCCTCGCTTGTGGGCTTTGAAATTTGAGAAATGCCCTACAACTGGAATTTAATTATAATTGGGGAGGAAACGACTTGGAGGGATTCGAACTCATGACCTCTTGCTCTGATACCATACTAGAGAATATGGAGTTCCACCTCAAAGCCAATTGGTTTTGAGGTGGAACTTCATATTCTCTATTATGGTATCAGAGCTCTATGTGGGTTATTGATCCTCGAATTCCGATCCAACCCAAAATGCTTTGAATTCTAAAGCGGGTGTGGACCCACCCAAGCGGGCATAAGCTTAAGCGGGTATTTGATCCCAAAGTTCGGATCCGACCCTAGCAAAAAGTAAGCCAAAGCGGGTATTTCGGTCCACAAATTTGGATCTAGTTCAAGAAGGCATTTCCCGATATGGCCGCCATCTTGGGGGGGAATGTTGGAGATACTCACCTTGTGGCAATTGTCCCACATTGGAAAGGTGATGATTCTACAACTCATTTATAAGAGATATGAAATACTCCCCTCATTGCCAATTGGTTATGAGGTGGAACTCCATATATTCTCTAATAATAATCATTCATAGACTAATTTTAATTTTTAGACTAATTTTAACATAGATATTTAAGAACTAAAACTCTATTAGCGTTAAGAATCATTTTATTAAAAATATGTATGGGAATTAAGAACAAAGGATATAGATATTACATACACACTAAAAATTTCATGAAAAAAAAAAGTTTGTGGTCAATGACGCAATAGTTTATTGTTTGGTGTCAAATTCCATCCTAATAATTGATATTTGTCATCTGTCTTTGATATGTACTAAAAAAATGACTAATTTTGAGTAGTTAAAAATTAATTATTAGAAATAAAATATTAAAAATGAGTCATTTGAAATAGTTAGAATGGATAATTAAAAATAATTATTATTTTGAATGGTTAAAAATGGATAATTAGTATTGAAAATGATGAATTATTTTGAATAGTTACGATAATTCATTTAATATGATTTTTTGAAAAGTAGTTAATAATTTCTAAATCTTCTATAAATTCAACAACATTCAATATTTAATAAATGACTATACTGACTTAACTATTTATGTTTCAAGATTATTTACATAAATGGTGAAAGTTTCACTACATTTCACTTTTTTTTTTTTTTTTTTTAGTATAAATTGAGGTATGGGAGAATACCAATTCCAACTATATTAAGTCATTTGAAAAATGAGATTATTTATCAACAAGTTGAATGCAATCATTGTCAATTGTAATATGAGAGTACAATTTTTAAATTTGGACTATCAAATAGTTCTTTGTTTATTAAGCCCCTCAGTTCCAATAACTGAATTAACAAATGATTTAATAGTATCTGGTTTAAATCATACTACAACATTTTCTCAAAATATCAAAATGAGTATGGTACAAATTGACATATATTTAATGAACTAATAATCATGAGATTTTTAGTTTGAATTATCCTATTTATATTATTGTATTAAAAAAAAAATATTTTTTATATTTTGAAAAAAAGATAATCATGCATGTTCCTAGGTTAAACACCGAAGACATCGAAGGAATATGTTACATTTGAGTTTCGAACCTGCAATCTTGAAAGGAACATACTTTCATAGTTTAAATTTTCCCCCACACTTAATATGTGTAAGAATATCAAAGCAAAGCCAATCATCTCAATTATTTGAAGGTAGGTTTCTTGAAATCTAATATATTGTTTTTTTCAACCACTTTATTTAGATGCTATTCAAAGGTTTAAGATTCCATTTTTCATTGAGAATGTTCATGACAAAGACATTACCAGTTTCTCATTAGTTTTCAATTTTCAAATCTTTCGATTCAATCTTTATATCTTTATAAAAGCAAAATTAGATTTAATACTTAGAACATCAACTTTTTGTGACATCTAAATATGTCATGATGATGAGAGTGATTCTTGTTTGTTTTTTTTTTTTTTTCGTAAATGTTTAAATTTGGTTGATGTGCACCTCAAATATTTTTACATAACAATTTTCTTACCTTACAACATTTAGGCATGTTTGATAACTATTTGGTTTTTTTTTTTTTTTTTTTTTTAAATTTAAATCTATTCTCACTAAAATTTACTATAATGTCTCCCACCTTTTCTACAATTTATCATTTTTTCCTTGAGAAAATAGGAGGATATTAACCAACTTTTAAAATAAAAACAAACTTTTATTTTAAAAGTTTGTTTGTATTCTCCTACTTCTTTCAGGAGCGATGGATATTTTAAGAATGACAAAAGACATTGTAGTAAATTTGAGTGAGAATATACTTAAATTTCAAAAATAAAAAACAAAAACCAAATGATTATCAAACGAGACGTTATTTATTTTAATCTTAACTTAAGTGACTAATGTTTTAATAATCTCTTTTAAAGTGGTGAAGAAAAAAAGTGAGCATTTTTTTCTTTCTTTTTTTTTGATAGAGATAACGACATTTTAATGCATATACTTTCAACAACAATTAAAAGGTGAGAGATATGAATTAATGATTTTGTTATCATGAATCCCCACTTATGTTGACTAAATTATTGAGATTTATTTTAAGGAGATTTGTTATGTATATCAATTTTAGGAGCCTATTAAAATTATAGCACATTTTTATCAAAAATTTATTTATTTCAAAATTTTGAGCGATTAAACTCAATCGAACTCAATCAATAACTAATAATTGAACTCAATAAGTTTGTTAAGTGACTGAGCTCAACTGATTAATGATTGAACTCTGATTAAACTTAATCACCAATTTTTTGGTATATGTGCAATTATTTTCAGTTTTGTACTATAAATATAATTTTTTAGTTAATTTTTTATATACATAAAAATCTCCTTATTTTAATGCATATAAAATAAAATAATTTATAGAGTAAATAGTAGATGAATCATTATATATATAACGGTAAATCAATCACTCTAACTAGTAATTGGATTTTGGAACTGATGTGAATAGAGGAGAGGAAATATAAGAGCAAGAAGAATTGGAGTGATTTAGAAGTATAAACAACTTGGATAGGGATTGATATTTTTTAAGAAAAGATATTACAAAAATCATATTTGGGAATTGATATTTAAGGAAGGTGATATTTATTGTATATGTTTTATAATCGGCAATTCTTATATATTTAACTCATTTATAAGTTTAATATATTTTATTTTATATTATATGGTTTAATGAACAAAATGTCTCACCATTAAAAATTATCCTATTACATATATGGTAGAACTTTTTTTTAGATTAACTTAGGTCCCGTTTGATATCTATTTAGTTTTTTTTTTTTTTTTTTGAAATTTAAGTCTATTCTCACTCAAATTCTCTATAATATATTTCACCCTTCCTAACATATATCCATCTTTCCTTAAAAAAGTATAACACTAACCAACTTTCAAAAACAAAAAAAAGTAGCTTCCAAAAGTTTGTTTTTATTTTTAAAAGTTGGTTAGTATTCTCCTATTTTATTAAGAAAAGATGGATATATGGTACGAAGGGTGGAACACATTGTATGAAATTTGAGTGATAATAGGCTTAAATTTTAAAAACCAAAAACAAAAAACAAAATGGTTATCAGACGGGGCCTTAGTTATTTGTTTGTTGGGTAAAATGGATTTCTTTAAAACCTTATTTAGAGTTTGGAGTTTGGAAAAAAAATGTTTTTTTTGTATTCATTTTAATTTTGATAATTATAATTAAATTTTTATTTGTCAAACAATTTATTTCAATTTCTAAACAAAGTTGTAAATTATATTAATATTTCAACGAAATGATATTAATAAAAATTAAATTTGAGGGGAAAAAAAGTTTGATATAAATATAATTAGTTTAAAGGTTTGATGGATGTTGGAGAGGAGTTGAGATTTCGACTTCCTCTCTAACCTAACTCTAAAATTTAATTGCCCTCTAAAGATATTAAGATTGAAATAAAATATGGAGCTTGATCTACCGTGGCTGCCTTCTATTTTGATTGAGTCTGATTCCCTCGAGATTGTTAATTCCATTTCGGGCACTAGTCTTGATTTTTCTGAGTTTAACAATATTCTTGTTGATATTAGATGTCTTTTATCATCTTTCGAGATTGTGAATATCTCGCATTGTATTAGGTCTTGTAATTTGGTGGCTGACTTTTTAGCCAAACAAACTCTGCCGTTAAGGTGTTCTTGGTTTCCCTCTTCCTCTTCTGTGGAGGCTTGTGAGGGTTTTTGGAGGGGGAATCTCCCCCCTTTACTGGGCTCTCTGTTGGAGTCGGATTGTTTACGGTCGTTAGTGACTGCTTAATGAATTTGCTTTTTCAAAAAAAAAAAAAAAAAATTTACAAAAAAAAATATAATATTAACTTTTTTAATATTAGAAGTGACATTTATTAAAAAGGTAATTAAAAAAAAAGGAAGAAAAAGAGAGCCTTTTTAGATTTTAGGCATAAAAGGAAATCTGTTTTAGGAAAGTACACAATACTCTTCTTTTTCGTCTGGTCATTTGAGTGGAGATGCTTTCCATGTACATGAAAAATAATGAACCAGATAAATAAAATAACTTTTTATCAATTTACATCATAATTTTATTTTATTTTATTTTTTGAAATGAATAAATACATTTTCTTCTCTACCATAATTGTGCTTCTTCAATTATACAAATAAAGCAACAACAGATTTTGAAATTTAAACAGATTTGACATTTATTGTGCATATACCTTCTCTAACAAATTTGATTTCCCTATATCTTTTTTTTCTCTATTTAAATTTCATTTATGCTATAATTAGTCTTATACTTACCTCACAATATCAAACTCACTAACCAAAATAAACCTAATTTAACTAACATTTGTATTAACAACTTGGGTTTTTTTGCATGAATAGGCCAAGTTAAATTTTTTTTTTATCATATTAGGCAAAAATATATATATTTAGCCACCATAATCAAATATATGATATAATTAATATTAATATTTTAATTATATTGTATGATGAATATTGCCTATATTGTATATTTGACTATAGATGTCAAATATTTTTAAATTTGCCTTAATCTATAATTATTTTGTGAAATTGGACTATCAAACACAATTTTCATAACAACTTTAACGTTGGAAATTCTATCATTTGTTCCACATATTATAATAATAATTAAAAAAAAATCAAACTCTATGATAAAAATAATAAAGAAAATTGAATCTAACAATAATTGGCATATATATTTGATTTAAAAGTTGCAACAAAAAATCAAACTCAATGATAGAAATAATAAACTAAATTGAATCTAACAATAATTAGCCAATATATTCGATTTAAAAGTTGCAACTTTTTATGCTTAAAAAAACTCAATGATAAAAGCTACATGAACCTATTACTTCAAAATAATAATAATAATAATAATAATAATAATAATAAAATAAAAAGCTACATGAACCTACCCATTTTCCATCAAGTTAACGTCTTCACGACACTTCTACGAGAAAATGGGCCACATAATTTTTGTTTTTTATTTTTTTGGAGATACACATAATTATGGTTTCTTCAAGTAAAATGAGTCCACAATATTAATTATCTAAAAAAAATCTTCAAAGAATTTAGTTTTAAAATTATTAATTTCACATCATAAATTTATATTTAAACGAGTTTTTATTAATTTCTTATTTTTATTTTAAAAAATGACTCTCATTTTTAATTATTTATTTATAATTAATTATTTTTAATCATTTCTTGCTAATCATTTAAAATAGCTCTTTTTTAATATATATTTTTTTAACTATTAAAAATAACTACAGAATTTAAATTTATATTCAAATAAGATTTTACTTCTAAATCTTCTACACAAAAACTACATTCAAACGAGTTTTTTATTACAACTTTCATTTTCTAAAAAAAAAAGTAGGCCATTAAAATTTATATTGTGAGAGTTGTCCATATATATATATATATATATATATATATATTATATAGTGAAAGTTATTTTTTAAATATTTAAAATAAAGTTGATATATTTCAGTTAAACCAACCCTTCAGAGTATTCTGTAAAATGATTTTTGTCAGTTACCACAACATTTGAGAGATTCAAATTCCATACCTATTACTCGATATGATATTGATGATCTATGTCTACTTTGATAGAAAAAAATGTTAAATTATAGAATTCATACATTTTATTTGAATAAATATAAAAATTAGTTACCATAATTTTAAGAAATAGAATTCAGTCTTTATAATTTATTAGATTGAATTTTAAAATAGTTTTTGATGCTTTATAAATAAGTACATAAAATTTAGTTACTCATGCATAAATTTTAAAAATTAAAAAGTTGATAGGATAAATAATGAGTTGTCAAATGATAAATTAATATATATTTTTTCTTTGAAATTGACAATTCAATTTTTATCCTATACTTTTTAATCCACACCTTCAACAAAAATACAAAAAAAAAAAAAAAAAAAAAAAAAAAAACCACATAACTTAAGACACGAATAACTAAGTTTCGTGTACTTAAATTCATCATATGATTAAATTATAACTATTTCAAAACCAATTAAATTTGTGTATATATTTTTGTTTCTAAATAAAATATGTATATATTTACTTTTAAGGCAATTTTTAGTCTTATAATATGGGCTGGAGTAAGGAAACATGGATAGCCACAAATTGCAGCCCAATCAGAGGTATGTAAATGTGGCTTATATTAGGGCAGGCCCATTTATAAATGTCTTGTTTTCAAAACTTAATTTTGAAACTTATAATTATTTTTTTCACAAGCCCATTTATAAATATCTTGTTTTCAAAACGGTCCCTATATATAGTGGAGATTAGCAAGAGAAATTAGATGGATAGAGAAAGATTAGTGACATAAAATATGTGAAAAATAGATTAGATTGAAAATTTGTGTATGTGCTCTCAAAAAAAAAATATATATATATTTGTGTATGTGAAGAGAGAGAAAAAATGTGTATAAAAGAAAAAATGGTGAGGAGAAATGTGTCAATACGAGGAAGAGTTCGACCGTCATAAGTTTATAATTAAGAGGTCGTGAATTCGAATTACTTAAATATTAAATTAAGAAAATAACTATTTTTTTAAAACAAAATGAAACTCTCTAACTTATTCTAATACTTAACGAGATGAGAATCTCCGACAGATCAGGTCATTTTTATTTTTTCTTTGGATACTTGTTTCCATATAGCAAGGGTTTTATTTTTCCTTATGTACATAGGAAGACTAACTCATTGCTAGTGTTTTATATCAGCCAACTTTAGTAGGCATTTTGTACAACAAAATATTTATAGGTTAATAAGTTTACAATTCTATTCCAATTATTTTGTAATTATTATATAATTTTCAATTTCTTTTCACCATAAACTCATCCTTTTACTAAATAGAAACAAGTTAAAAAAAAACAAAAACCCCAAAAAACCTTATCAAATATACGTACAACAACCCCTAATAAATTTGTTTAACTTTAACCCAATTAAATCAGTAGGATTTTTTGCAACCAATGGTCAAAAAAAAAAAAAAATGGCAAAAATGGGTCAAAACCCCAAAATATTTGCAAACTGGGGGCATCGCGTGGGTGAGAGCCACGCGACACCTTTTTTTTTAGGTCGCGTGGGTCCCACCCACGCGACCGGCATGCCACGTGGCCGTTCAATCTAAACGGCCATACATTAAAA
>JBBMEF010000002.1:6190400-6205638 GCA_037832685.1 Sicyos baderoa | reverse complement strand
AATATAAATAATTAAATAACATAATAATTATGTTATAGGTAAAAAAAAAATATTTTTTAAACTAAATGATAAATTCGAGTTGGTCGGGTTGGGTTGGGTTGATTTTAGGTCAACCCTTGACCCAACCCAACCCATAAAAATTTCTTGATTTTGAACCCAACCCAACTCATTTATGTATTCAACCCAACTCAACCCGTCAAATTGGGTTGTGTTGGTTCGGGTTTTTCGGGTTGTCGGCTAGTAGCCAACACCTTGGATTTAAGACCCAGGGACCTCGTCTAAACTAGCTTCACTAAAATCTATTGCTACCGGCAATGTATATAAAAAAACTTTTAATTTCGCAGCGAGAAGTAAGGTTCATGAGCTTAAATAGAAGTTGAAGACGAATCTTTTAACCCAGCCCAAGGATGTTAAGACGGAGCTTTCTCTTCTCCGCGTCGCCGAGGTCATTGGTGGCGCTCCCAACAAGCTCTAAAAAATGTAATTTAAGTCGAAGGTGTATTTTTTTTTTTTTTTTTTTTTTTTTTGGGAACATGATAAAGAGTTCAATTGGGAGTGAATTTGTAAAAATGGAGGAGAGAGAAAAAAATTATTTTTTTTTAAAATTTAACCATGGTTAACTCTAAAGTTGGATGAAGGACTATTTTTAAACTTAATTCAAAGTTTGAGAACTAAACTTGGACATTTGAAACTCTAAGGACTAAAGTGGAACAACTCTCAAAATTTAGGGATCAATATTAAACTTTTGAAAATTTAAGAACTAAAATGGAACGATTGTCATAGTCTAGAGACCAATATAATAGTTTAACCTAGAAATATTTATATGAATGCAGGCTTGAGAAAGTAAATATTTTGAAAATGGAAAGCCAAGCAAAAATGGTAGGAACCATAGTGACAGTTGGAGGAGCCATGATTATGACATTCATAAGAGGGCCAATGTTGAATCTTCCATGGACAAAACCCAACCAGCCCTCTGCTTCTTCAACTGCAAATCACCAAAGCCCACTCAAAGGCTCACTTTTGATTGTAATTGGCTGCATTTGCTGGTCAGCTTTCATGTCTCTTCAGGTACATAATCTTAGCTTTTGCTTTGTGGAAATTAATTAGAGTCAATTACGAAGAAGCTAAACTCGATGTCGATGGCGTTAGGCAATTACGTTGAAAGCGTACCCGGCGGATTTGTCGCTTACGGCATTGATATGCTTGGTGGGAAGCATTGGAGGCTCGGGGGTGGCTTTGATCATGGAAAGGGGAAACCCTGCTGCTTGGGCTCTGCATTTTGACAAACAACTTTTGGTTGTGCTTTATACCGTAAGTATAATAACCTTTTGATTTGGAGGCGTCATCTGTTTCTTTTGACTTAATAGTTGGTCAACTACATACTCGAGACACTCGTATCCGTCTTATAGTTCGAACCCAAGAAAAAACAAGCGACAATGAAGTTCATTTGGAGGTCTCTTAAACTTCTAAGGAAACATACTAGCGTCTATCGTAAAAAATGTTTATTGAAAACATGTTACCATTGATTTTAAGCTTTTAGTTTTTAAAAATTGTTCTTTTCCCTTATTGATTCTCTACTAGGGGTTTCATTATTCTTAACAAGATATTCAAATTCTTAATCAAATTCAAAAAAGAAAATAAATTTGTTTTAACTTTTGTTTTTTCAAACTCTGACAGGAATAGATAAACAAAATTGAAAAATTATGTGAATATAGTACTTATAAACTTAATTTTCAAAAAACAAAAAATCTAATCAAATGGTTATCAAATACATATCATTTCAACCATCATTAAATAAACAGAATTTGAATAGTTAGCTGTTAAATTTGGTTTTTTTTTTTCTAACAACAAAAATGTTTTGTTGTAGGGAATAATATGTTCAGGAGTAGCTTATTATATCCAAGGAATTGCGATGCGAATAAAAGGACCTGTTTTGTGACAGCATTCAGTCCTCTAACCATGGTTCTTGTTGCAATTGTGAGCTCCTTTATATTGTCTGAGATAATGTTCTTGGGAAGGTAAAGTACAAAACATGTTTCAACATCCCAATATGTTGCAACAAGTTGAAGCTAAATCCAACCTTTCAAGTCTTTTGCAGGATTATTGGAGCCGTGGTAATTATCATCGGCATGTATATGGTTTTGTGGGGCAAAAGCAAAGACCAGATTACAGTTGTTGAATTAGGTTGTGATCAAATAACAAATTGTGAGCAAAAAATGACCGAAAATGATTGCGCTTCGATGACGATGATCGAGTCAAATGAGGAACTTATGGTGGTTAATATTGCCAAAGAGGAGACAAGTTGATGAATTCTAAACAACATATAACAATAATGACAACTAGAAAAGGAGGGAGGCATTTCAACAAAAATGTATTTGTTAGTTTTGCATTTGTGAAAGACGACTATACAATAATGGTTTTTGTTTTTGTTTTTATTAGAATCGAAGTATGCTTTCTTTCTTCTCTTCCCAAATCAAAGAAGACCCAACCTAAAAATGTAGAATTGAGCTTGGAATAGGAGGAACCTTTAAAAAGAGGATCATATTAAGCTTGGAATAACTCCTAGCCAACACGATGCTCCGATGACCGCACTTCGCCGGAGACTCCTAACTTTGTGTTTTGGCTAGAAGCTTTCATAGAGCCATTCCTCTTGCTTCTATTTTGTTGAACTAACAAAATGGATCTATACATTGTGTTTTGTTTTTAGGCTGTGTTGGAGTCGTCAAATATATTCCAATTTATATAAAATAGTGAGTAAAACCCATAATAATAGTTGGCAACACCCCACCATTAAATGGTTGACTTGAGAGAAACCACAGCTAGGTAGTTCTAAACCTGCAAAATACTCCTCAAATCTTGTAAATATATGAGCAAGTAAAGAAGGTTAAATTACCCTGCATTTTCATTTCAACCAAAATGTATTGGTAACTTTTCTATATAATAGTAGTTTCTGTTTTTGTTGGAAACTCTGCTATTGGTTTTTGAGCTTCAAAGGGCTAGATGGATGTTTCAGTCTATTCTATACTGCTAAAATGCTTCAATACAATTATTCCATGAGGGAAAGATGTAAAGAACAAAATGTAACATGAAAGGAAGAAGGCATTCTGTGCAATTCACACTTGTGATTCAAAACGATGTCTTCGTAAGTCGGCAGGTACTGACCCGACTGAATAACGCTTTCATCCTTATCATCTTTGATTGCAACTACTGGTTTATAATTTACCCACTTTAGCAGTATTTTGATTACAAAACCATCCTGTGGCTGTGATTATATACCCTGGTGGATACATCTTTGAGGTCTACAAGTGGCAATAATACAAGTATCAGCAAGATCAAATAATAAATAAACAAAAGAAAAGGAGACAAGTTAGAAAATACATCTCATGCCGAGATGAAACGCAATCAGGCATGCACACCAAACCTTTGAGCTCCAACCCCTCAACTATTCTACAACCACCTGACCCCACTACATTTGGTTGTCAAGGCTCCACGATATCTAGGTTAGTAAAAATACTTGGAATTTCCGTCGTCTATATGTGTGTGTAGTGTGGAGAGCTACATTGTGTGAACTAGGAGGATAAGACTAAAAAAAGGAGAGATGGGTAGAAATTAAGATGATACAGTAGTTTGATGCTTCAAAACATTTTGATAACTATTTTCCCATTTGATGTCTTAATTTTGTACACTGCACACTATGGTGCTGCATGATCTTTCTTTTGTCCCTCAGAATTTCGAGAGCAATTTCTCAAGGCAAGTTTCAAGCTGTCATGTCCAAAATATTACTAAAAATGTAATTTATCAATTCCAAAATCAATCTCAAGCATACTCTTAGTCACTACAAGTGAGGTAGGAGATGCCACTGTGCTTTAAATTGCACAATTGGGAAGTCATTAGTCCTACTGTTAACTTTTTAAGTATATGGAAATCCAAAAATCACCTCAAATATTATATCAACTTAATCTAGAGAGAACAAAAAAGGCATATGTTTAGACATTTTGGCTTCCACATAAAAGCCAAATAGAGACCTACTGTATTCAAATCTGAACAATGATATGCACATTTGAATCGACACATAACCTACCTCAAAACTTCATGAGGAAATCGCCATTTCAAGAAGGCATAGCTACAGCATCTTTTCCATAAATACGCTGGAGTTCAAGGGTGGCAGCTTGATAAGATGCTGTGTAGCGGGAATGAAAGAAAGAGTGAGAAACTTCAACATAAATTTCTTTTTAAAAAAAAACAAATATTGTGTGTTCAACATATTTTTCTTCCTTAAAAAGAGAACTGCACACCAAAAGTAAGAATTGAATATACAGTGCTTATAAGCATAAAAAAAGAATATCTCAAAATAAAACAACAAAAAAGGGGGAAAACGTAAAAATATGGGCATATGAAATCTACAAGATGCCAAACTAATATGGTTTCCTTCTTTGGAAAATAACGTGGATTGATCATAATGTCACAAAGTAAGAGTTGAAACTCCACGTCCATTGAAGGGAAAACTAAGAGCAACTTGCCATAGGTAATAGTTGTTTTCGTGCTATTCTGACTCGCGTGGTCTTTAACAAGCAAGACAGTCAGCCCAACCAACCTTCTTGACTGCACACCTGTGGCTGTGACTAGCCAAGAAGATCAACACCCTGCAGCCCTCTCTTTTTCTTTCCTTTTTTTAAAACCTTTCCTACATTTTATTTTTGCCGAGTGTTTTCCAGTTACAGGTATAATTTCGCCAAACTCACTAGAAAAAAAAAATCTTTCATATTTATACTAATGCAGTCACATAAAGATTGTATGGAAGTTAAAAAAAAATCACCTTTCCAGATACGAAAATTCTTCTGATTAATGGGAGAGCCAGTCACATTCTGAATTGTATCAAATAGCAACTCCTGAGGGGTGTTCTTTAGTTCTTGAACAACAGCATAGATAGTTTTACCATTCTCAAAATAAATGTGATTATTTGGATGTTTGGTTTTGCAGCCAGCGTGCCTCTCAAATTCATAAGCATTGAGAGCCTGTGAAATACAACTCATTTAGCAACCCGAATCATATGACTAAAGCTGTATCTTCCTTTGTTGACTTTTATAATATATATTCAAGATACCTTAGAGTGATTGCAGTTGTCACAGCTGCACAAATATCCAGTCCCTTTTATAACTCCCTTGAGATTTTTCTTCCCATCATAAAAATTTAAAACAGGTGGCAGAAAAGACTAATTAGTTTCATAGCATTCTCTATATTTTCAATAAAAAATGAAAATTATAATTAAGAAAACAAATCATACCTCCCGTGACCAAGAAACATATTTCACAGGAACCCCATCGAGCATACCAGTTGAGAGCAAGCTTTTAACATTTGAAGGGAAGCTATTTGGTGGCACCCTCTTAGTCGTCCTAGGCTCTTTATTCTTGATACTAGCGTCAACTTTAACATCAAATTTTGTGGCATTGTTAATGTTTACTTCCACGTTAGGATCAACTGAATCTCTCAGCGTTGACATTTCTGATCCTTGGGCAGAAGCCTGATTAGCCATCAACAAGTCGTAACTGCTAATAATCCCACCAGAAGGATTATCCGCCGTGTTCTCATCATCAAAACCTCCAAAAGATATCGTATTACTCCCACCCTTATGATAGTTTTGAGCCATAGACACAGCACCAGAATCTGCTTTCTCATATTTAGGACCCATATGTAAAATATCGGAGTTGACCTTGTCATAGGTTGGACCCATTGATAAGCCATCATCATTTCCCTTATTATATGAGGAAGTCATTGATATAAAAGTATCGCCTGCCTTACTATATGTTGGCCCCATTGAGATAAAATTTCCGTGCCCTTTATTGTAGGAGGCACCAAAAGAAATGATATTGCCTTCTGCCTTCTCATAAGACTGACCCATTGGAATAAAAGAGTCATCCCTCTTGTCAAAAGGCTGACTCATTGATAGGATGCTATTGTCTCCCTTGCTATAGTTATTATGACCAATTGTAATAAAATTTCCATCACCCTTGCTAAAAGCATGACCCATTGAAATAAAATTTCCATCTGTCTTGTGATATGCAGGGCCAACCGAGATGCTGTTTTCGTCTCTACTATTATAAGTTTGGCCCAATGATATGATGTTCTCAAGATTTTTGTTGAACGCTGTACCCATTGAAACTGTGCCATTATCATCCCTGCTATAGGCATGCCCCAAAGAGGCAGGCATGCCAACGTCAGGATCCCTGACTTGATTGACTTTAATTTTTCTAATTCCACCAAAATTGAGGCATGATGAGGAATCTTCAATGGTTTGAGACATGGACAAGCCAACTGGCGGTTCATTTGCAAAATGATTCTCGAACTCCCTTCTTCCCATTTCCATATTCCCATTTCCAACAGAGATGCCTCTATCAACCAAATTGACAGTTCGTATTGTCTCTGAGCCGAAGAGGCGATCAGTGAAAGGCACAGGAACTGACTGAAAACTTGAAGTGTTTTCCCAGTGAGAAAGATTCATATGTGGAACTCCTGGAACAGGTCTAGTATTTACGGCTTCTATTGCTTGTTTCTTGCTACTGAATAGTTCCGGTGCACTACCATCCATAAACCATTGATGGCTACGCTTGTTGTTTTCGATTCTGGAGGAGCTATCATAGTTCAAGTCTCCATCAGGTAAACATCCAGCATCCCTAGGTATCCAAAGGTTTTTATGCTGGAAAGACTGCCAAAAACATATATACTTGAGACCCTGATAGGCTTTACTAAATACCAGAAATTCATAATCACTATACAGCCTGTACTTCAAAGTACAAGAACTTGCCCCAAAACAACCCAAATGATTTTTTAAAAAAAAAAACTGGTACAAAAGATAAATTTGATTACAATATAATATGGTTAAGAAGCAAATTGTTGAATCATCAATCCTCCCAAAGAGTTTTTTTGTTTTCTGATTCAACAAAAAATTGGATAGGGGATTTGAACATGTAACATGTTATACAAGTCACAAGATACCACTAGAGCTATTGTTCTTGTTGACAATCAACCCAAAATCTTAAGATGATAGGTCAGGATAAATTTAATTATATCAACCATATTCTCTTTCACTCGTGAGCTTGGAAATGTGAAAATACCTAACAAGTGAAAATCAATATTAATTGGAGATGAAATAACTTGAGAGGGGTTTGAATATAGAACGTTTGCTCTAAACCATGTTGAATCATGTTTAATCACAAATCAACCTAAAAGTTTAAGTTGATACGTTGGGATAAATTTAATTATATCAATCAATAAAGTTGCAGGTTTGCATTCAAAACAATAAGGGAAAAAACTAAATGCTAGAATAAAGTTAAAACATAAGACAATGGAAACAAAAGCTAAAAGTTATGGCAATGGAAAGCATCCAACGCATAATCCTTGGCTTCCATCCCTGTACACACAATGATTGACACGGTGAATACTGTGAGGAATTCTACTCACTTATTGAGCTAAATGGATGGACCTTGAGTTTAAAAAAATCATAAGGAAATGTTTGAACTGAATTAAGATTGCGAGAATAAGCAAGCCCAAAATTCGAAGGAAAGTGGAATTCAACAAAACAAATTGTGATTAAATGAAAGAAAAAAAAGATGTTCTAAATGCGCAAACTAATTTCCTGTAAACAACAAATTTCAGTGCCCGCATTTAGAGAAAAATAAATGGTAATAAACATCCATTTCCAGCTAGAAACTGCAAAACTATACTTCTACAATGACAAGTTTACACAAAGCAACATGCGCAGATTGAAAAGTATGCAAGAGTTCTCAAATCAAACGTACCATTCTTTACGCTGACACCCCCCAACAAAAACCCCCAAAACTTCAAAATCACTTCTCCAAGCTCCGAAACTCAACCTCCGCGCAATCAGAACAGCTCCTTCCACACCAAACTCCACGCTCAGTGCCAGATGTAGACGACGACACAACTCAAGTTAACGACGGAAACCCCAACAAAACACCACGGAAAGCCCAAACATCAAAGATTTCCAAAATCAATCTGCACGCACAAATGCTAAAATAACTCAAAAATCAAAACGAACAGAGCAGCAATCGAATCCCGATCAGAGCTAAACACGATCAAACAAAATTCCGAAAAAACACACAGAACAAGAATCCACAAATGCACAAGCAATTCAATACCGATTAAAATCAACGAAACCAAAAATGAGAGAACAAAACCACCGGCGACAGAGATTTCAAGTGAACTGACCTTCGCCGGGAATTCGCCGGAGAAATCGCCGGAGAGGACAAGCGATCTTTCGTTCTTTCTCTCACGGTGAGAAGAAAGAGAAAGGGACTTCTGAGAGAAGAGTGCTGGATAGCGACACAAACTGAGCTTTGGTATTTTTATTTATTTTTTACTGTAGCGGATGATCCTCTACGACGCGGTTTTACAATACCATTTACGACCTCGTAATCCAACCGTACACGTGTACGAAAGAACTGATGGGTCCCATTCGTATGGTTCTGGTAGGAATTAATACGGGAAATCGGGGCGTTGAGAAAATATACCAAATGTGATGGCTCCGTATATGGTAATGTACTGAATTGGACCTCCACGATCTCGCTTCAAAAGAAATGTACACGTGGAGCGATTTAATTCGTCACTTCACATAGGGATGAGGAATCTTCTGCGTTTGGAACCACAGTAATACGGTGTTTCGCGCTGTCGTGGAGCGTCGGTATTGGATTTCAGGGATTAGGAAATGCCACATCGGCGGTGTTGCGTGTTAGGGAGTTGTATGGGAATAAAATTTCTCTTTTTTAATAAATAGAAAATAAGAGAATTGTATTTATGGTTTTTTTTTTGTTACATTCGGAATGCATGAGAATTTGATAAAGTAGGATGTAGCACGTGCCTTGCATGCCTGGTTCTCAAATATGGAAGGAAAATGAGGTTGGGATAGAATTACTTGGTTAAGTGTAGACTAGAAACCTCAATCCATGTACCATAATTTAATCAATGTAAAGTTTGTGTTCATCATTAGAGATTATGGATTCGAGCCCTCTTTATTGAACAAAAATAAATTTAAGTTCAATTTTGATATAATTTAATTGGTTAAAGTATCATTTTACTTTTTTTATGTTCGACATATCATTTATTATTCGAAAGATTGATGATCTTGTTCTTTCACCTATAATTGCTTAATTAAAAGAAGATATTAAACAACATTTTTAATGATGTTATGAAAATGGTCGTCAATAATCAATCGGAAATAAGATAAAATGTAAAAGAGAAGAACACAAAAATTTATGTGGTTGACTATCGGTGTGTTAGTTACTCCACGAGCAGAGAGGGGCACAATTTTATTAATTAGAGGAAGTCAAAAATACATAATGAATATCATAAGGCTAGGGTTTAATTAAAGTTTATATAATACACTTTTATTAAACCATATTACACTTGAGGCCCAAATACATAAGAGCTTATATATAAAAATAGAAAAGTCATTACATATTTGGTTCAGGTTTCAGAAACGTTGGCCTCCGAACTCCCACCATGAGCCTCGCCCCTTGAAGATTTCGACTCACTGACCGGATTACGAGACCTCTGACTAAGTAATCGTATGAAATTAAATTTTAACCTATAATTATTAAATGGAATTACTTGTATGAGTTTGAAAATACTAAAGACAATATATCCCTAAAAATAATCATCATTGAACTTATTATAATAGAAATAAAAATGTATTGAATGTATTCGTATAAAATTTTATTTCATAAAGTAAAATGGTTTTCCATACAACTATCAAACAAATCCATAAAGCTTTTAAATTAAGATAGAGGGCTATATATGCAAACTTAACCATTTACTCAAATGGTGGATATTTTAGTGAATATCAACTTATTACCAATATAGTTTAAATTTTATTTTACCTTAACATTAAACCACTACATTAGCCCATTGAAAGGAAGAAAAAAAATGGAATTATTCCTAAACAAGTTGATTGCATTACCAAAATATATTATTTGACTTCCAAATAGGCTTTTCCCTTTTTTAAACACTTGCATTCCAATAATTGTGCCAACAAATTTCAACAACTACTAACCCTATTTGGTTTAAATCATAATCTAATACTCTCTCAAAGTCTTCTTTTATTATATTTTTTTTATTAGATTAAAAAACACTCTTTATGCTAGAATGTCAAACTAAAGCTGAACAATCCAATCATTTGAAGGTTGTCTGTTTGCTTTCTTAACCAAAATTCCACTCCTTTAAAAAAAAAAATATTAAAATAAAATAAAATAATTGTAAAAATTCCAACCATATACTTAGGCGTTGTTTGGTTTTCCGTTTAAAATATGGAGGTTTAGATTAGAATTTGGAGTTTTGAAAATCTTTGTTTGATAAATGCACAATGTGTAGAATTTGATTCTCGATGTTTTGAGCAATACAAATTCTTGGGTTGGAATCTAGATGTTTAAAAACTTTCTTTCTCTCTCGTATAAAATAAAAAATAGTATATATATTTCATCGAAATTTCAAAAAAAATTGATAAAGTGAACCAATCAAATAAACCCTAATTAAAAAAAAGAAAGATATATTATGTTCATTTATTTTAAATCTACTTAAAGTTAATGATTTTTTTTTCTTCTTTTTATGTTTATTTTCTAATTTATTATATATATTTTCTAATTTATAATTTATAATTTAAATAAAAATATGAAAGTGGTTTTAAAAGGTTAAAATAGTTTATTTAAAACACATTTTTTATATCATTTGAAAAAAATAATTGCTAGAAAATAAATAATGGTAGACTATTTCATTTTTTGTGTTGTTTCTCTTATATAATTCAATATTTATATCAAAATTATTTCATCATTCTTTTCAAAAAATTTAGGGCATTAAATATCTTTTCATTTAATTAAATAATCTAAAATTACTTAAAAATATGTGATCATCTTTTCTTTATAAAAAAAAATAATAAATAATTTTGATTAAATTCAGCATTAACTTAAGTACTAAAATAATTTAAAACGGTTTTTTCTTTTATCTTTTTTTTACTTTTAAGTTTATTCTATCTCAATTTTCAAACTCTCATTTATTTTTTATTTTTTATCTTAAATATTGAAAACAGAACAAAATAGTTTAAAATATTGACCTATTTTTTCAATTAAATGTGCGGGGAAGATTGAACGGTAAACATTAAGAAATTGTAATAAACAACGTATCTAGTTTAATGTTTTGATATATTTTAGTTACTTTTACGACAAGTTTTGAAGTCCATGGGCCATCATGGGCCAGAGTAAAACATAGACCATAATAAAGCCCAATAAAAATAGATTGGGCTTATATTAGCCAAGCCCAGTTCCGATATCACTCCTTATACGCCTTTGGAACAGAATTTGTTTTTTTTTTTGTTCACAAACCCCTTCATACAGTCTCGTCATCAAAACGGTCCCTATATGTAAATAAATTTTCATATTTGGCCACTTTTTTTTTTTTAAGAAAAAAGTGTTGAGAGAGATTAGTGAGAGAAAAATGTATGTGAAAAGAGAGTAAATTCTATCTACCTTTAAATTATAGGATTGACTTTAACTTTCTTGGAAAGATTGAGATAAACTAATTTTTAAAATAATAAGACTAAATTCTAATTTATTTTTTTTATTTTTTTTAATCATAGAAACTAAATCTATATTTCACATTAATTTATAGCCTAAATTTGGACATGTATCAATTTTCACCCATTTTATTTAAAAAAAATTACTCAACTTCCGAAATTACCCTTATTTAACGTAGTTCACTTTACATTAAAAATATATATATATATATTTGACTTCTTTAATTTATGTTATCTTACAAATTAATAACATAATTATGTCAAAGAGAACAAATTAATTACATATTTGCCATTCTATTTTAACACGGTTCTAAAAAACCAAATAAATTCATGATTCATGTGTAAATCAGTTCAATATCACCATCACAAATTCGATCCTGGAAATTAATATATGTCCAACTGCTTAGATAAAATGTCCAACTGCTTAGATAAAATTGAATGGCACATATGATAAATTTTGGTTATGGTTATGTGTTTAATACAAAAGTAGCCTAGCTATCATCAACCATATATTATTAAATACATTTATTATTCAAATTGACCACCTGGCTGTTACAATCAAAATTTTCTTTCCAGACGTTCCTTGTGATAGGAAATAGACATGCTATGAATCTTTATTCTTATCGAATCGACAATAACATCCCGACATCATAAAGTAATAAAAATAAATCTTATCTAACAGATCATATTTGATTTCATAATATTACAAATAATAAATAAAACTAAATGAGTCTGTTTCCTTGTTTGATTATAAACAAGTTCAATACTAGCGTCCATTTTGAGAATCCTCTTCCCCCGACATACAATCCATAAAAAATAAATACTCGAGTAATTATTTACATTATTCATTATTTAATTTGAAATTGTTTATGAAACATGCTATTATAACAAATTCAATTTATTTTTTTTCAAAATTTAAACTAATACAAAAAGGGTTCTGTATATTAAATAAATGAAGAAAAATAGGATGTTCATCCCATCCCACATTTATGAAAGCTCTCTTCATACCCCATGAACAATCTTTTCCATTAAAGAAATGTTGAGGGTGTTATCAAAGTCCTCATATCAAAGATGAAAATCAACATCTATCTTAATGGCTATGGAATCTTTTGGATAAAATCTAAAGTACCATCAAAAAATTATTTAATTGGAAGATTTCACACTCTATCTATCTTTATATATATATATATATCAAAGTTTTACGTGTCAAACTTGATTTTTAGTAAATTATTGAGTTCTCTAACATTTATAAATTGCTTTTATCTAAAATTTATTGGTAAATATGTATGGAAGCAATAAATTGTGTTAAGCTTAGGACAAAATTTGTATTTTCTTAAAAATAAGGAGATTTTAGATGTATAATAAAAAAAATGGCATAGCACAAAATCAAAATCAATGTATTTGTAGCAGAAAAATTCAAATTGAATTCTATCACCGGGTGAGTTATGTGATAGAATTCAATCAATGGTAAACACAATCTATCACTAGTTGAATTATATCACTGATAATTTGTAAATTAATTTTATCACTTGTTGAATTATATTATTGATAGATAATTATATATTGCAAATATAATACAAAAGTAGAATGTGGGGGTAAATTCCTAAAAATAAACCACGAAGCAAAGTTTGTTACATAATTAGAATATTTTTCAAAGTTCAAAATAATTAAAACTCGTGATTTGATTGAGAATAAAAAAAACTAACCATTGTTCACACAAAATTTCCATAGAAAAGTAGAAATAAGATAGTATTATTGTGAAGTGTGATACTACAATCTCTAATATATGTATTTTAATTATTCGAAAACTTTAAAACTTGTTTCAAGAGTTTCATAGCTTATTCTTAAGTATAGATTTATGTCAAAAACTTTGTTCTCATAGTTCGCTTGGTTGATTTGTAATGATCTCAAAATTTAATTGAGTTTCATCATTAATATGTAAATAATGGCGTGTGACTATTTCTATTTTGCCAAAAAAAAAAAAAAAAAATCAATCAACCTTAATGAAAAAATTAATTTTTTTTGAGTACAAGTGGGGAAAAGGTATTACAATACCAATTTTTATAGTGTTCGAACTCGTACGACTAGTTTACAATCAAACAATGAAATCATGACGCTACCGACTCTTTCGATTCTTTTGTTGTCAATTTAGAAGATGTATTTAGATTGCGAAAGCAAGGGAAGCGTGTGGAAAAAAATTGTACGGAATTCAACTAAACAGCAAAATAGGAAGCTTCGTTGGGCCTTTTCTCAAGGCACCCGCCCAGGCCCGGTATGTCGTTACCGTACGTACCCTTTGCATTTTCCAATCATTATTATTTAAAAGACTTTTCATTTCTCTATTTTCATTTTTTAAATATCTCTTTATTTTTTTGTTGCACAAATTTCACGATAATGCCATAGCCTCTCCTTCTACACTTTTTCCCATAGCTGAGGGTCGTTTTTTTATAAAAAAAATATAATGTATATTAATATTATTTAGATATGGTTGGTAATTTTCTCCAAGGGGTGGCACAGTGGATGACTACTTGGGTTTTGGAGGTATGCTCCCTTCAAGATTCCAGTTCGAGACTCACTAGTGACGAGACAACGTCAAAAAAAAAAAAAGATATGGTTGATAATTATTTTATTTTTTGTTTTTTGTTTTTGAAATTTCAATCTACAAAATCTATTTTATTATATGTTTTTCTTACTTGGATATTATATATTGCTTATATTTTTAGAAACCAAACCAAAAATTAAAAGAAAAAAATCAGCTTCCAAAGATTTGTTTTTATTTTTAAAATTTAGTTAGTATTAACATAGTTTCTTTAAGGAAATATAGATACATTACACGAAAATGAAATATATTGTAAGAATTTTGATTAAGAATAAGTTTAAATTTTAAAAAATAAAAAATAAAATGGTTAATAAAAGGGGCAATTTTATTTTTTTAGTACAATAATATTATTGAGATATTTATTAAATTAGTTTATAATTTAACTAGACTTTTTATTCGATTATTTTCATGGGTGACTATGATTTGTTGCAATGTTAGGAATAAATATTGTTTAAGATATTTATTAAAATTAGTTAGATTTATCATTTAATATTTTCTAAGATTTATTAGGATATTTATCGATATAATTGAGTATTTGTTAGCCATATTTGAAATTTGATATTCGATGTATTATACATATTTATGAAAAAATAATGAAAAAGACAGAAAGTTTACACATTTCTCACAATTTTATGAATTTAATTTTGAGAGGTTCATAAGTTGGTTTGTGGGTAATTCTCTAGAGTTTAATTTGATTAATTTGCAAAATATATGATCAATATTCTACTTTTTATAAGAGGTGTAGTAAGTTTTCCCAAAGGAACATAGTTTAACTTGACATAATTTTATCTATTTTTTAGTTTTTTTTTTTTTGATACAATATTGGACGAGTGGGATTCGAACCTATAACCTCATGCCAGTAGAGTTATGCTACGTTTGGCGACAAATCTATTTTTTAGTTCACCATTGAAATTTATTTTTTAACCTATAACCTCATAGTTATTAGGTCGTATAAGATGCCAGTAGAGTTATGCTACTCTTGGCCGACAAATCTATTTTTTAGTTCACCATTGAAATTTATTTTTTAACCTATAACCTCATAGTTATTAGGTCGTATAAGA
>JBBMEF010000002.1:6150696-6189148 GCA_037832685.1 Sicyos baderoa | reverse complement strand
CTTTTATTCTTATTATTTTGCTTTAATTTAAAACAAAAACCCCCAAAACTTATTCACTAAAAGGACGGGCTGTTACACTATCTTTCTCAAAATCATTGGGATTGAATTCATTGAATTGTAGTTTTTTTAAAAAAATATTTTAAAGTTTTTTTTTCTTCAATTAAAAATAAAATAGAGTTCATATTTGAGATCAAAATGGTTTTTAATATTCTATCTTAAATTATTTATATCATTTTGAATATATTTATAATGAAAATTCATAAATGTATGACTATGGATAATTAAGGAATAATGTCCGGAAATAAAAAGTTATGTGGCATCTTCTCTAATTCAAAGATAATTAAGGAATAATGTCTGAATAATGCAGTTACATGTTGCAATTACAATAAAATCTTGACATCGTGATTAAATGAATTGCTTATTAGTACTAAAAAAAAAAATAGGTGTCTCTATGACTAAAACTTCTATCGACTCTATAGATCAAGGACTCAATTTACAAAAGAAAGCGACCTTACATAGAGTTTTTTTGGGACCATAAAAAGAGCGTACTTTCAAAACTCAAGTCTTCTTCCACTGTGCCACCTCTTGAAGACGACTGTGTTTGTTTTTTGTAGAAGAAGAGTGGTAAACAATTTTGAATATCTTGTTTATATGTAATAGTAAAACAATATTTAACCACTCATCAAATCATCCATGAAATTGCACATTAGATTTTTCGTCAAAATTATCTCTCAACCATTATTAACACTAATTAACAATTTATTTGTAAAATTCTACCTGGAAGGTTTAGGTTCTTCTCAAAATTATCATGTATCAGAGTACGTTTTATGAATTTACGATGGTATAAGAGCTTATCTAAATTAACAATTTGTGAAATCCGAGCAATTCTTATGATGTACGTTTAACATCTTATTTGCAATATATTTTGATCAGTGTGAACAACGACATTTAACGACATGTTAACTATGCGCATTTGTGTGATGGTGAACCGTGTGTAGCATTCAAAATCCTATTGCGATATATTATGGTCGGCGAATCAACAGTCTGACGATTCGTGAAATTCACGTGATTCATTTGTACAATAACACATCGTATTAGCGGCATATTCAATTTAGTAGCGATTGGCGACAATTTGATGATTCGTCAAATCCATCTCGATTTGTGTGGTGCTATAACTTAGCATCTTATTTGCGAGATATTCAATTCGACGGTAAGATCGACAACATGTCTTACATCTGTGTACGCCGTGCGTTGACTTTTATATTTTCAAGTTGGCCGTTTACATGCTCAAAGTTGAGGAGAGTATTTGGAAAAAAAATATCAGATTTAATATTGATATATTATTAAGTATTCTATAAGACTTTTATATATATATATATATATATATATTTTTTTTTTTTTTGAAAAGAGACTTATTAATATATTTACTGGATGTTATATATGATATTTTTAGTGATCTTTTGGGATTTTATATATATATATTATATATATATATATATATATTTGTGATAAGTTAATAGAAATTCATAAAGATTAAGCATTTCTTAAATTTATCATGGTATGATTTCTAAATTTATTACATATAATTATGAGTCATAAGAATTCAAATGATGAAAAAAACTAAAAGCATGTTTGTTTTTGGGAAAGTTGAGTAGAAGTGAAAAATATGAGTAGAAAAGAGCGAGTTAACTGAGCCACGAGGTTATGTTCTCATGCTGACGCGTTTAATTTGATCTCTTTCAGCACAAATGACAAAACTACCCTCAGAAAAAACGGAGGGTACAACTGTCATTTCTGCAGTACTCCCCGTTCCTTCGCGTTCAAGAAAACGAGGGCACAACTGTCATTCCGAATTGTGAACTGGCTGTTTCTCTCTCATCACGAATATTTATAAATAAACCCAACCAATCCATTTCAGAATTCTATTCCTTCACACAATTTGAACCAAAACGCCATTTCCGTTTCCATCATAATGAAGAGAGAGAGAGAGCTCGAGAGCATAACAACCATGGCGAACTGCCTGATGTTACTTTCTCGCAGCAGCGTTACGGCCACTACTTCTTCTGCGGATCACTTCGAATCCTCCTCCGTCAATTCATCTTCTCCGAATCCGAATCGCGTTTTCGAGTGCAAGACCTGTAATCGGAAGTTTTCCTCGTTTCAGGCGCTCGGCGGCCACCGCGCCAGCCACAAGAAGCCGCGGATCGCCGGAGCCGACGCCGGAATTAACTCCGACGGATCTAGTTCCTCGCTTGGATCTGATCCGATCAAGCCGAAGACGCACGAGTGTAGTATCTGTGGATTGGAGTTTGCGATCGGCCAAGCGCTTGGAGGACATATGAGGAGACATAGAGCCACCGCGTTGTTGGCGCCTCCGCCGCGTTCTCAGCCGCCTCTGGTCAAGAAGACGAACGGCGGCGGGAGGATTCTGTGCCTGGATCTGAACTTGACTCCGTCTGAGAACGATAGTAAGTTTCTGCAGCTTGATTGTTTCTTCTGAATTTTACAGTACATATTCAACCAGATCCAACAGGATCATGAGTTTTTCTTTTTTCTTTTTCTTTTTCTTTTTTGATACTGTAATCTAGATCTCTTTGTTTGTTTACCAGATACACACATATATATATACTTCAACAAAATACAATCTCCCTTGAAACTGCTTTATATCAATTTGTGTGTAATATTCTCCAATATTGTTTTTATTAAACTAATTGATTTTTGTATATGATCATTATAAGTTCTAATCTAAAGCCACAAAATATGGAGGTGATTAATACATAATTTTGGTATGTGATCATTATAATTAAGGTCACTTGAAAACAATTTTAATTTTGTGTGGTGTTTGGTAAATTTTGATTTTCTTTCATTATAGCACCAAAATACTATTATTTAATGTCGGTACGTATTAGTTTCAAGAAATAATTTATTCAACAATATCAATTTATTTATCTTTGTTCTTCAATTACATTGAACGTACATAATGTACTCACAAAATTTTGCATTTCAAGCATTTAAGATCTATTTAATGAGGATTTCGTTTTTGAGAACCATCAATATAATGTCTACTGATATTTGTTTTTTGTTCTTTATATCTTTTGTAATATACTGCTAAAGACATTTTCACGGTTTTTTAAAATTAGTACAGCATTGTTTCTAAAATTAATAACAAAAGTGTGCTTTTGCAAACTTTAGCTAAAATTTAAAAAATAAGAAATGTACCTCTTAAAATCTAAGTTTATTCATAAAAGTTAGCCTAACATATAGATGAAGGTCAATTTTCAAAAATAGAGTTATGAAAACAAAACTATTATCAAAATGGGTCTACATATTTTAATAATTAAATCAATAAGATTCGAGGGAGGTAGTGCCGTAGTAGTATAACCTAGTCAAATTATACACTATTCAAATATGAATAATCTTTGGGAAAAGTTATGATTATTATTTTTTGTGAACATTGAATTTCAAAGATGAAGAATATCCGAATTTGAATAATGAATGGTTTTTTTTTTTGTTGTTGACAATAATGAATGGGTAGTTGCATATAAATGTTGTCAAATTATTTGGTAAATTGCATATGGTAGCACGAAAATCCAAACACACCTACTACGCCAACAAAAACTAACCCTTTTCCCACTTCCCTAATTTCCCATTTTATCATTTCCTTTTTTGTTCCTAATTTAATTAAGGAGTTTTTGTAGGAATAAACTAAATTAATAAAATATTTATAATACTAGATAAATTTGAAAAAATTGAGCAACCATAGTCAAACATACGATATAAAGTAATACTTTTTATACTGAATAATTAATACATAATATAACATGTTGAATATTATTTATATTGTATATTTGACTATGAATGCTAAATATTTTCAAATTTGACTAGATCTATAATTATTTTGTAAAATTGGACTATCCCGTACAATTTCCCTTTAATTAAATTTCAAAAATCTATATTTCATTTTTAATTATTGAAAATAACGCATTTTAAATGAATTATTCCTTCAATTTCCTAACCTTGTGAAATAGATCCTTACCAATATTCCAAATATTGACTCGCAACAAAGAGAGTTAGAGTTGGGAATTTAGGCCAAACAAAATTGAAATAAGATGGAAAAACCAGTAGGGTTTCATTCAATAGTAACACTAATTAACTTACAAACAACATATAACCAAAATGGCCAATATATAATACCCTATAATCTAACGCTCAAATTTAGAGAAAGTAAAGAGAATTAATTAGTTGATTTGAACTACGAAGATAAGTTTGACTTTATTGAAATATGTATATAAGATATTTCAAACGTAACCATTGTCGTTGGATTAATGACTCGTTTAATGTGAATGAATTATCGACTTCATTTATTCGGAGTCCAAAACATGAATAAGCAGTTTTTTTCTAAGAGTCCAAAGTAATTCAAAAGCTAAAAACTAAATAAGAATAAGCAGTATGATTTATACCCGAATTTCTATATATGGATTTTTTTGGGTAAATAGATAAATTTATTTTCAAAGAAACAACAATTTATTTTTAGTTCAAAATGTTTTTTAAAAAGAAAAAAGAAAACAAAAAATAGATTGGGGGAGGAGATCATAAAACTTATATAAAAAGTATTTTTGTTACCGATTTTTAAATTCGAAGATTTGATGGATGCAACTAATTAATTACAATTAATCAACTAAATGAGCACGACACCAACTTTTATTTGTATTAAAAACTTGTATATATTGATTGTTTGATTTAATTTATTGTGGGTAATTTTTATTTTTATTTATTATTATTTTTTAATATTAGTGGGTAAATTAGAAACGTTTTGAAATTGAAAGCAATATATTTAACATTTTATGAAGATTATAATAGACGCAAAAGAAATATTGGAAGGCTAGAAATTGCTCCATTCCAAAAAAACGATTCAACGCCTCAATTTCCGCTATAATTAATAAATAATAATAGGATAAGATGGGAAAATAATTTTAGATAAATATTACTCGACACTCATACATCAACTCATTAATTAGAAATTAGTCTTAATTTTTTTTACTAATTTAAAGCTGACTTTCTTCCGATGTTTTTTAATACCCAAAAGTAAGTAATGCAAAAAGTAGGCTCTCACACGTGTGTATTGACATTATACTAGCAAGTCTTTCAATATTAAAAGAGTAAATAATGAAGGACTTTTTCCTTTTTGACAGATATGAAGGATCTATTTCATTGTCTTAAATCTTTGAATTCAAATTTTCCCAATGCCTTAAAAGTATTCAATTATGTGTTAATTGTATAGAAAAAGCATGTTAATTTATTGAATCAAAAAAAAAAAAAAAACTTATAAATTAATTATAAACCCACGTCGAAATAATTTGATTGAACAAAAAATTATAATCTCCAAATCTCTTCAAAATTTTCATTAAATAAAAAGAGGTGAACACAACAAGTAAAGTGGAGTCAAGTTCAAGTTCAGATCTCTTCAAAATTTTATTAAAAAGTTATTATTATTATTTTTTTTTGTCTTTTATTAAAATTTTCATGAATTACTTTAGTAGTCAAAAGAATAAGAAGAGTAAATCAATTCAATTCATAGTAACTTAATCGTAATTATTTTTTTACAAGTTTTTTAAATTAAATATAGTAAAACTAGAAGACTATTTATAAAATTAGTAAAATGCTTGTAAATTTATCTTAAATAATTGTGAAATTAAGATTATAATAATTAAACAACCTTAACTCAATGATATTAATATTTGTTTATAAATTAAGCAGTCATGAATTCGTTTATCTATTTTTCATTGACTAATATATATATATATATATTACATAATAAATTCATTTGAAGGATTGAACCCATAATCATAATATTAAACTAAATTTTTATCAAACAATGAAATCAGCAAACCATTCATCCTTTCGATTATAATAATTATCTAACTTTTGAATATATTACTTAATCATAAATTATCGAATGAATATAAGTGAAGATGAATGAATGAAAAGTGCAGTAACAAATACACGGAATTTCAAACAAGTGGTGATGTAGTTGAAAAATGAAATTTAATACAAAAAGTAAACTCATTTGTTTATTTTATTTTTATTCATTTATAATTCCCCAATACTCTATACTTTTTTTTCCTATTTGTTCTTAAAACATTTAATGAGCTAACAATTGGAACTTTTCATATGTTCACAATAATATATATCTTACCTAATTGAAATAATAGTTATATTTCAAAATATACCTCAACACGTGGTACTCGATCAAGCATAGCGTCGTTTAGCTTACATTTGATGTTCATTTTTAGATATTTTTTTTCCGAGAAGAATTTGGGTGCAATTCAGGTAGCACCCTCACCATGATATCATTCATGTGACATCTTTTTAGTACCACACATCTCATCTAGCTTTTCTTACTTTATATTTATTATATAAAAAAATTAAAAGAAAAATGAACATGTGTGATTATAAATGAGTGATATCATAGTGGGGGTGTTAGCTCGAGTGCACCCAAATTCTTCTCTTTTTTTTCAAGGGCAAAAAGTTGAAGTGAAAGAGAGGCTATAAAAAGTCAACTCCATGTTTATCAACCATTTAAATTTGTATTAGTCCACTTCATGTTATTCTGACCTTTATTGTCCAGATATGCATTGACTTAAGCAAGTACTTACTTTTGGTACTATTTACAATAGATTTAGATTAAAATGGGTTTATCAAGTGGAGCTTTTATTGTTTCAGTACTCAATCTTTTGTTATCTTATCCTTCAAAATTTTGTCTTTTTTCTGATATTAATTATGAGTATAACTCAAGTCAACTTTACCTTCAATCAGTCATACAGGAGTATTTCAATGATATCTTGATTATTATGATAATTTGTGTACATCTTGACTAATATCAAGAGATATATCGTTGACGTTATTTGTATGTTAACAAAATTTGTAGAAATTTGATTCTTAAGTAGAAATTTGATTCTTAAGTAGGTGGTCACTAGTCCCCAAGGGGATGGCACAGTGGATGATTACTTGGGCTTTGGAGGTATATGACTGGGACAACGTCAAAAAAAAAAAAAAAAAAAAGGTGGTCACCATAAATTGAATTCATCACCTCTTAACACTTCAAGACCTTTTTAATTATTATGCAATTTCATGATGATTATGGATTATGGTCGGAATTTCCAAATAATATTGTTGAGTAAAAAAAAAAAAAAATAAAAAAAATCATTGAACTCATTTATTTAAAATACTTAATATAATTTTCTATACTCTTATTTGACCATTAGACTAATTCACAGTGGTTGGCTACTTTTTGTAGTACAAGTTCACACAAATAGAAATAAAAAAATAAAATAGCAATTTAGGCACTTTTAGGAAATTTGTACTTGGGCAAAAAGAAGAGCAATATAGCAATTGGTAGTTTTAAATTTGTAAGTTCCCATTACAAAAGAGACGATTCTACCCCTAACAATGCCAACATATAAAAGATGAGTTGAAGAAAAAGTTGTACAACAAAAATAAACAAATAGTGTAATCCTATATAACCACCAATTTTTCAATTGTGTCTTTAGTGATTGGAAACTACGTCTAGCCAATTTAAGCATATTTCTCAATCACAACCTCATAAATTCAAAACTTTCACTCTCACATCACTTATTACTAAGTTAAAAAATCAAGAGAAATTTAAACTCACAACTTGAAAAATAAATAAATAATAATAAATTCACTTCACCACTAAACTTAGGTTTGAAGATGTAATTGGGATGAGATTGATGAATTATTTTGAGAAGTTAAAAATCAAGAACTGTAGCAAAAAAATTGTTTGGATGAGATTTTTTTTGTAAAGGAATTAGAGACAATTGATTGTTTGGACGTAGATTTAAAATGAGTAATTATTTTGAGTAGTTAAAAAAGAATGATAAGAAATTAGTGGTTAAAAATAAGTAATTATTTCGAGGGGTGAAAAATGAGGAGTTATTTTGGTTTCCAAGGTTAGGTTAAGCCTTAAACCTAAACGTGTGCCGGGAAATGGAGCTATTATGGTGGCTGAGGGTGAAAAATGGTGCAACTAGCCTATTTGGTATGTGCCACTTTGGATGGTCCAAAAGGCAAAATTAGTAGAGGCTTTAAACAACAAAAACTAGCAAGAGAGGGGTCCAGTCTAATGCTAATTTTGGACTAAATCATGTTCTTAGTTTTAGGGGCCAGATATAGAGTTCCAAGCTGTTACCAACAAAGCTTTGTCCCTCCCTCCCCTCACCATCTTGTTCCACTATGAAAATTGTTAGCTCAATATAAATGGAACGTGTTAGGTTTGACACGGGCAATAGCTCAATTGGTATAAGTGTGTCTATGATTCAAAGGTCATGAATTCAAAACATCTATCTCAATTGTGGTTGAGTTCAAAAAATAAATTACAAAAAATAATCATTCTGACGTGTAACAACTCAAGTCATGGTTTTTGCAATTTTCTGCAACTTTTTTTTAATGAGTTACAATTTTAGGTACTGAGCTTGTATGGATGTGTCAAATATGCACTTATACATATCAAATAGCAAAAACTGATGTAAGCAACTTCAAAAATCCAACCCACATTTGCTTAGAAAACATATCAAATACAAAAAAACAGACACTTTGAAACATATCTCCATGGACAAAAAGAATCACAAACAGCCAGACATTTTTCGTTCACAAATGATTTAAAAAAAATAAATAATAATAATAATAAAAAAAATAATAATTAAACTAACATATCAAAACATTGTAAAACAAGGATGTTGAAAGTGAAATTTCTACAGCTCAAAGCTCCACATAGTTTGCTTTGTTCTGCAAATGAGAACTGAGATGACATTAAAAAGAATGACTGCCAAACACCATAATGTGTACAGAAAGGAAATTATGAATCTATCTATTGAGCAAACCATAGTCTCATCACATCTATAGGTATTAAACTATGAATAAAATTATGTCATCCATAATATCTAAATAAGTGAACATCGATTTCGACAGTTAAGAACATTGCATTTTGAATTAACAGCAACATAGATCAATCTATGTAAAGGAAAGAAAGAGAGGAAAAAGAATCTTCTGACACGGAACGTGATACGGTTATGGCGGTAGCTTTCCAGATAAGTACATGGAGAGCTTCTCCCTCGTGATGGAAGCCGTATTGTCAACAAATTCACAACGTTGTTGCTGGTAACTTGGATCGTGGTGATGAGACAAGGGCATTTCGTCTTGCACCTCGTCCTCCATATCGATGACTATATTGTGAAGTAAGCAGCAAACAAAAATGATCCTTGGTAGTCTGTGTTTGTCAGGCAACCACATTACCCCTTTAATGATCCTCCACATCTCTTTCAGCCTTGTCAATGCCCTTTGAGCCACCAACCTCGTGGCGAAATGTCGCTTATTGAACTCAGTCTGGTAATCCGAAAGGCCTTTCCCTCGATAGGGAGTTAGTAGCCATGGCAAGAGGGGGAAACCAGAGTCTCCTATAATATACTCTCCTAGTTCTAAGCTTTCTGAGAGTTTCATCTTCTTGCCATTTAACTGCCTGCCATCTTGGGAATGTTTGAAAAAACCCGAGCTTTGGAGCACAAGAGAGTCGCTCAAACTTCCTGGCCAACCTGTGATGATGTCACAGAATCTCATTTCCGGGTCTACGATCACTTGCAAGATCATGCTCCAGTTTTTCTCATGATCAAGCCAGATTCTATTTGCCGATTCTGTCGTTGGCAAAGTCATCATAATGTGTGTTGTTTCGATTACACCGCAGCAGTTAGGAAGGCCTCTGATTTTTTTAAACTTAGACTTTATCGCATTCATATCTTCTTCTGTTGAAGGCCACGAGAGATGGTGGAGCCCTTTCTCTTCCATCGCCTCCACAAAACGCCAAGTTATTTGAGAAACTGATGATTGATTCACCCCAAATGAATCTCCGATATTCGATAATGATTCACCGGAGCTAAGCCGCCTAAGAGCAACAGCGACTTGGTCATTTATAGATAAAGGTTTGCCGTTTGAGCCAGTAACATTTGATCCTTTAGCCATCATAGCTTCCTTAACAAGAGAACATATATAGTTGAATGTCTTTCTTGAAATTTTGAAAACTGACTCAAATTTTGTATTCTTTGACTGAGATAATGGTCCTGATAGGAGGCAAGCATAAAAATCATAATTAGTCCCTGCTGCAAATGTTCTAATTCTAAGAAAAACTATTTATTTCATGGCATTGTACTTTCTCAGGCATAGGAGAGAGGTGATTCATAGTAAAGATATAACAACTGACATTCTTAGTAAGGCTAATTAAATATCAGACCAAGATATCCAACTCATTGATCACCAAAGAAAGATAAAGATAAAGCCAGAAGAAACGCTGTAGTTATTATCTGAAGAGGCAAGATAGAATCAGATGAAGTCATTTGACCATTATGTCAAACCCTTTGTTTTTAAACTTAACAATAATATTTTCTTGTTGCATTATAAATCATGGCCAGAACAATGTAACTACTAAATGTGACAATGGGCCAATCACTTCGGACATTAGCAATGAGAGGAGCAGTCCACCTTTCTTATAAAGGTTGTGAGGCCGCCTCGGTGCATCTTTGGCTTCACCAATCTTAGATCATCAATGTTATTTCATTGGACTGAATACCCTTTTTTTTTCTTTTTTTTTTGAGTACAAGTTGGGGGAGGGGATTACAAATACCGATTTCAGGGATCGAACCCGTGACGCTGGTGTTGAACTGGTTTACAACCAAATAATGAAACCATTGCGCCACTGACCCATTCGGTGGACCGAATACCCATTTGAGTTTTAATGGGCTCTGATATTATATTAGGTAGTATGAGGTTTCATCTCAAAACCAATTGACAATAAGAGGAGTAAAGATACTGATGTGGGATCCTCGACCATTTTATAAAGGTTGTGAGTCATACTCAATTTCTAATGTGGGATCCTCAACCATTTTATTTTACTAAAGATACTGATGTTACAGAAAAATCTTTGACCATAAGAAGTCAAAGCCTTCACATAAACTAATTTATAGTAAAAATGAAGTTCATACTAGAGATCGTGTTCGAAATGGTGGAAAAAGAACCTCTGCTAAAATAGGTGCCTGAAACATGTTTGTAGTAGCCAACAATAAAGAGCAATTGCGACAAGGAAGTACATATCCAATTTGGAAAAAACAAATTGCTGATATGCTGATAGACAATGGGCAAAAAAGGAGAAATAAGCAGATAAAAGAAAGAATGAAGGACATTTGACATGAAATATGAAGAATAGAACATGATAAAACTAATGAACATGAACTTACTGTTACTGCTAATGGGAGAAAACCCCATTGAGTTATTTGAATAATAAATTTTGTAAAACTCTAATTCCTAGGGGATCATAGCATACGATAACAAAATTAAGAAATCTGGTTATACATTCTTTCTTGATTATTTCTCTAAAAAAAACTTCAAGAACTTTTGTTTTGTCCTAATCTTTTCCATGTCAAAGACAATATTTTCTGTCAGGGACATTTAAAAGGTCAAATGTAATTGTCTGCCAAATATGGTGGGGGCTTAATGAATAACCATTTCTGGAACATCAAAAACTAATCTTGAGCACCAAAAACAAATCTTGAGAAGGCCATATCAATACGTTGAAACAAATCTTGAACAAAGCAGAAAAGTTCCTTAAATGGTTCTATATGATCTTTTATGCATAGCAGCATTACTACATTGAAATGAATCTAATCTTAAACGTTTCATCTCATCAATGAAAGTTTCACCGTTTCCTATCAAAAAAAAAATCTAATCTTAAACGTACTCATTTCCAAAATTCAGCTTAGTTAGGTTACGTTATAATATACAACAATGTCTAATGAATTGAATTTGACGGCCATCAACCAGAATTATTTTAACAATAGAACAAACAATACTTTTTGGATGAAGAATAGAACAAACAATACTAACCAATGGAATTGGCTCTCACAATCTCATGGTCTAATATGCCTTCTATATTCTAACATACTTTATTGACATGAACAACAAATTAATCTATAACTCTTGTTTTCTATGCATATAAACAACAGGGCAAAAAAACATATAGTTGAAGTCGAATACAGTTCATCCCCTGCCCTTTTTCTCTGCAATATGTACAGCATTACTTTTAGAACCATCCTTCCATTTTTCTGTCACTGCCTTCTTACGAAGATCAACAAATGACAGATTCTAACTTCAAAGTACTATGACCGGAGTGATATCTTTAAGACGAACCAATAAAGGCGAAAACGAGAGTTGTGGATTATAGTGGACTCAGTTCTCTAAAGATATTTATTGACAGTCACATTGAGACAAAAGAATGTAGAGGAACTTCCAATTGATGTTGGCAAAGATTCAGTAACTATATTTAATGATATAGTACATATTTATGTTATACTAGCATTATTTACTTGCATTAAACAAATCATTGCTGCCAATAGCAAATGAAACCAAAAGGCCTACCCAAGCTGCCACATGGAAGAAGAAAGGCTTTTTAAGATGGATGAAGGAGCCGTGGAAAAATAAAATCTTGTAGAATTCGATCCGTAAAAATGAATGGTGACAAATGGGTAATTTCTAGACTAGGTGAATATAAGAGGGGAAAGTTCATAAAAGAAATCAATTTTATCTATTTCTAAGACTTAGTTCAATATGACCCATAGATTAAGCTAATGCCCCATATCAGATAAGCTAGCCAGACAATTAGAACTAGGGGAAATTCTAAGTCTTATGAGCAAACATGTCTAGGCATAACAAATCTCAAAGTAGCAGAAGCAGCTAAGAGAAATTAATCTGTTACAAATTACAATAATCATGCAGTTTGCAAGTGATTATCCATTCAACAAGCACCATTGTCATCTCAATGTGGATATAGCATAAGAATCCAGTCACAATCGAATACTATCCTAAACGAAAACTTAAAGAGATAACTCCTTAGAAACAAAAACTTATCATACCAACATCACCTTCAAATTTCAACAATTCAATGGGAAAAGGAAGATCTTCTCTACAAGCCCAATAAGTGAGTAGCTACTACTTGTATACATCAATCGTCAAGTGGAACTAACATATCTAAGTTAATAACAGCAGCAGAACAGATTTGATCCATCCTCAAAAAATTCCAAAAATCAGTAAAAAAACTCATGGGATCACTCCAACATCTGCCCATTCTAACCCTCTCACAGATATCAAGATATCAAATAAAAAGTTGAAGATTTCACAGATTATGGCGAACAATAACACGGTTCATTAATTGCAGAACTCAACATTTAAAAACATCACCAAAGACACAAAATTTCAATCAAATAAGAAGAATAGCAATGCAGAAATTGAAGCAACAAGTAACAAATAGTTTATTACCAGTAATCCTCTGAGAGAATTCATCCCACCAATCCAAGGGCTGGGGCAAGGCATTTTGGTCAACCTTGTTGATGTTGTTCCTCTTCTTTCTCTTGAACCCTCTAATGGGTCCCATTGGAAACTCGCAGAAGAAGCAAAATACGAAACACCCACAAAAACCCACCAACAAAATCGAAGAATAGTGAAGAATTCACATGGAGAAAAGTCTCGGACTTGAAGTTTATGAAGTAAGAACGCAAAAGGGTAGCAAAAGAAGGGCCTTTTTCAGGTTATTTTGGGTAAAAAGATTATGTTTGGTAGTGATGGGTATGCGTTGTTTGTTCTGGTTTCGATTTCAAAGCATGCAATAATAAATGGAAGAATGAGAGAAAGGCTACGAAATTGTAAAAAAGAGAGAAAATAAAGTTATGCATTGCCCAATTACATGTTTCGGGAACGCACAATGTGGGCTAAGAAAAGGTCAAAAAAAATCGAACGAGACACTTCAATTTGATCTAAACTCAATTATATCAAACTCAAAATTTCATTGGTTTGTATTGTTGGAATCTATGTTATAGGTTAAGCTTATACTATTGGATTTGATAGTATACGATTTAAATTTTGGGACTTGTAAATTTGTGAGTGAAATCTTTTATTCTTAATTGTAATGTCATGATAAAAAAAAAGGGGTTTTGCACGAATAAACAAATTGATAAAATATTTACAATATTAGTCAAAATTGAAAAAAATTAGCAACCATAGTCAAATATACGGTATAAAGTAATAATTTTTATACTGAATAACTAATGCATAATATAGTATGATGAGTATTATTTATATAATATATTTGATTAAATATTTTCAAATTTGGCTAGATCTGTAATCATTTTGTAAAATTAGACTGTCTAGTACAATTTCCCTAAAAATAAAAGAATTTGAGTTGTTTCCAATAGATTGTTTCCTTAAACTTAATTGTTTCCTAAAACAAGTTTCTTTAATTTTAAAGAATTTGAATTGTTTCCAATAGATTTGTTTGTTGAAAATGAATAAACCAAACATGTCGACATTTAAGAGAAAAATGATTTGAATGCAATTTGATAAATTAATTTTAAAATAGTGATAGAATTAGTTGGATGTTGCCCATTTTAAAAGTCATCAACTTCAAATGTACAATAAATGAAACTAGTTATATTTAAAGCTACAATTGTTTTTAAAACCTAGTCTTTTGATTTTTATTTATTTTCTTAGGAAGGGCCTTGGCTGATGAAGAAGTGAAAATTAAGACCAGATAAACCAAAGTAATGGATTTAGCCCTCTTCTTTTGATGACTTCTTGCTATTTCACTAAACTAAAAACCAAGGCCTTCATATTCATTTCTTCTTAGTTTCTTTTTGGGATTGTGCTCAAAAGGCACTAACCTAACAAATTTAGAAGTACTATTGAATAAATTATATTATGGATCTTTATTCAAATATTTATATCTGATTTTTTCATAAGTAATAAAAAAGGAAAAAATTGTATGGATGTTAAAAAAAATTAAAAATTAGTTGAAATATTTTACTATATAAATTAAAATTTGAATGCTCAAATTTTTAATCAACAACACATTTATATTAAATTATATACTATGCGATGATTTAGTGTAATTAGAGTTGTTCATTTTCTTGCGTAGAATGAACAAAAAAATAAAAAAATTCCTAAAAATGGTTGGGACAGAAATATATTCCCATCCAATTTTTTTATTTACAATTTTTTTTTTCCTCTCATTTTCCTCTTTTAATCTTTAAATAAAAAATATTTTAAAACTATCATGCGATGGCTTTAATGGTGGAAGAGTCTTGTGTCCATTAAGTGTAAAAAGATTTTTTTTTTTTTTAGTATATATTAAGAGAAGGGAGAGAGTATTAAAAGATTATTAAATTTAAATTCTTATCTCATAATTATTAGACTATTTTTTTGAAAATAAACAAAAATTACAACTTACAAAACAAAAATTGTTTATTTGAGAAAATATATTGCAACTTTAGAAGTTACACTTGATCAACTGCATCAGAGCCGCTGATGCCTTCCACCTATTATTCTTCCCAGCCGTCCGATCCCTCAAATCCGCCGCTCCGTTCGTATACGTCAACCGCTCCTTTCTTCCAACTCCTCCCTCTCCGCCGTCCTCCGCCACTCTCCGCCGCCGCCTCTCACCGGTCTGCGTCGCCGCGTTCGTGCCTCCTTCGCCGGAAATTTTGGCCTTGTACACCACGCTCCCGTAAAGATCTTCCATCGAATTCGACGACTGGCTGTTTCTCTTGACCGCCGCAACAGGAAAGTTGGAACCCGTGCTCGAATTGTTCGTGGCTGATGAAAACGACGACGAGGTTTCGCAGGATCGGAAACTGGAAGAAGACTCCAGTAATCGCAGCTCGGATCCTTTGAGAATGTAGTCCTGGCCTTGAGATGGATGTATCAAATCCTCGTCTGCTAGGTCTTGCCACACGTATCCATTTCTGAACCGCCTGAAATTGTAAGTAATTTATGAAAATTGAAATCTTATTCTGTGTAAAGAGCTATTTTGAGTGATTAGAAATGATGAATTATTTTGAATAGTTAATAACGAATAATTGTTTTGAGTACTTACCATATATATGTTGTTTGAATGTAGTTTTTGTTAGGAGTAGTTAATAAATGCCCACTACAAACAAACAAACACTCCTGAAAGGCTTACAAAAAGAACCAACAACTTGATTACCCTGTCCTAAACAGCAAGGTTAGGTTGGATTATATTTTTTATGCCTTGAATTAGGTTATGATTTTCTAATTTTTCTTGGTTTGGTTTTTGAGTTGACAAATTGTTGGCTGGTTCAACATGTACTAGATTCAAGTATATCATCCATATACTAAAGAATAATATATAAAGATATATTTTTAGCATATGTATTAGATTCAAGTTTATCATCCATATATTATGGGTATGAATAGAGTTCTTTATAGAGAAAATAGCAGATTAACACAGCCATCAAACTCAACTTGGGTGGAATGCTCTAATACATAGGGTTAGGAGGGCTCGGAATTTTGGGTTGGTCCTAAGAATCGTGTAGCCCAACTCAACCGAGACCATGTACACGAGTAATTACCTCTTGGAAGACCAGGAATAGAGTGTGGAAAAGCATTCTCCTCGGAGGATATCAAGCCTTTGTATCACATCTGAGAAGAGAAGAAAATGAAACTGGAAATTGAGAAATGAAGAAATGGTTTGAGGAAATGAAGAGAAGATCGAGTGTGTTTACCTCTGAGAAAGAGTCCTTGGGAAGAAGAGAGAGGAACTTGTAGCAAGTGAGGATGCTCGAGTTGGCCATTGCGAGTGAGGTAGTATATTACACTCATGGTTTCTATAGGCTCGGTTTTGAATTCTGTCATGGTTTTCGTTTCGCCTTGTTCGGAACAGAGATTCGTTCCTTGGCTTTGCCATTCACTCGGCGCTATTGCCTCTCTTCTTTTTTCTGAATTGGCCGCCATGGAAATGAAGCAGACTTAAAGAAAGGAAGATGAATGAAGATGAAGAATTATGTGGCCAAATTGATGGTGAGATGCTTAAAGCTTGTGGCTATATAAATAAACAAAGGAAAGGAAGGAGATGGAATGGTCAACCAAACCAAATGCAAGATTGAGGGGTAATAAATTAGCTTATTCAAATGATGAGATAATATTTATTTTTGTTTTTGAGGATTGGAACTTGGGATCTAATGATTGCAAATACATGTCAATTATCAATTGGTAAGTCTGTTTTGGCACATCACATGTCTAGTAGATAAAATTGACATAGGACCTTAAGTGCCCAAAACAAATGAGATCATTTGAGTGGCCATTTGTTTTCTTACTTTAATGACATTTAGAATGGGATTATTCAAATGCATGACATTTTGATCATAAGTCTAGATTTAATTGGCCAAATACGAACTCCATAAATTTGATGAGATCATTGGCATGACTTTTTGTTATAAATCTTATATGTTTATATGTTTTTTTGTGTAACTATTCATTTTATCAATGAAAGTTCATCATTTCCTATAAAAAAAAATTTGGCCAAATATGAACTCCATAAATTTGATTAGAACAAAAGGAAATTGAAAAAACATTTTCAAAGTTAAGTGAAGGGAAAGTGATAGGAGGTTTTGTTTGGTGAAGAACATGACACATAAAATCAGGGAAGGTTATTTGAAAAATCCCCAAAAATTGCAACTTGGAAGCTGAAACTATGGAAGCTGATAGGGCAAAATTCCAAGGAATACCCCACCTATTAAAATTAGGGCACGACCAACTTTCATCTTGATTATATTCTTTTTCATTTTCTGTCTCATATATTAAAACTAAAAGACAAATTTGAAATAAAACCACGCCAACCACTCTAATTAATATCCAACTTTTCATCCGAACTCACAAGTTAGGTTTCTGTAGCTTGGAGTTGGAACGAAATAAACCTAACTTATGTGCTTTGCTAATTACTAATCTAAGCTATAGGTCTGCTAATAAGTTATTACAGTTTCGTTCTTAATCTTTATTAAGTTCAGAAAATTATTAAAATTCATTAATTGAAAATGTGTTAGAAAGGAGAGATGTAGGCAAGGAGATAGCAAGGACTGTTCATGAGTAATTATTGTTGATGGATAAAATAATTGAGGGGTATCTATGTTATGTTTAGAATGTGGATAGTAGTTGGAGCGAAGATAATGATTAATGAAAAAAATTTAGATAATTAAGATGAATAATAATGACTTGAAAGAAATTATTTTGTTAAATGGAGGATCGAGTTTTATATATCCAAATCGTATATTCACATATTCAACTATGTTACTGAAAAAATAAATTTAACTTGATATATTTAGCTCTACTTAAACCAAAGTTATACGAATCCAAATGTCTGAACCCACATTTAGATTATGAGTTAACTCTCACAGGCTACAAAACTACCAACTAAATATTGTACTCAAAATGCAGAAAAAACATGAAAAAAACATATCAAGAGATGGAGCTGATCAATTTAAAAATCATTAGAGCCAGTAAAAATAATTTTCTGTAAGTAAAATTCAAGACATCAGATTACAATAGCTTACACTTCAAAAATAAATCTCAACAGTCTGATCTAATTTTCTGCCTACAAGAAACAAAGAGAAGACATTCATTTCAACTTGCAACTGAATCTGCAAGCTGTTTCTTTGGACAGTTGGAAGAAAGATGTCCTTTTTCACCACATTCATAGCATGTTCTTCTTTTAATCTTACCACTAATCGCGCTTAATCCACTGTCAGGTTCCTTCATTTCAGATACAGGTTTTGGAAGTGTTTCTGCGGCGGCGGCCGGTGCTGCTGCTATCGGTGCTGGTGGTGGTGCGGCTTCTCTTCCTGCAACTGAATCTACAAGCTGTTTGTTTGGACAGTTGGATGAAAGATGTCCTTTTTCACCACATTCATAGCATGTTCTTCTTTTAATCTTGCCACTTAAAGCACTTAATCCATTATCAGCTTCCTTCATTTCGGGCACAGGTTTAGGAAGTGTTTCAGCTGCAGCCCATGCTGGCGGTGCCGGTGCCGGTGCTGGTGGTGCTACTGCTGCTCCTCTTTCTGCAAAATCTGCAAGTTGTTTCTTTGGACAGTTCGATGAAAGATGTCCTTTTTCGCCACATTCATAGCATGTTCTTCGTTTAATCTTGCCACTTATCGCACTTAATTCCCAATCAGCTTCCTTCATTTCAGGTACAGGTTTTGGAAGTGTTTCGGCTACGGCCCATGCTGGCGGCGCCAGTGCTGGTGGTGGTGGTGCTGCTCCTCTTTCTGCAACTGAATCTGCAAGCTGTTTCTTTGGACAGTTTGATGAAAGATGTCCCTTTTCACCACATTCATAGCATGTTCTTCGTTTAACCTTGCCACTTACCGCACTTAATTCACTATCACCTTCCTTCATTTCATGTACAGGTTTTTGAAGTGTTTCTGCTGTGACGAGTGCGGGTGGCGCTGCTGCAGTCGGTGCAGGTGGTGCTGCTGTGGCAAGTGCTGGTGGTGGGGGTGCTGCTCCTCCTCTCCCCGTTCCTATCTTTGGAACTGCACATCTTATCTTGACTGGTCTGCCGTGAATTGTCTCCTGATCCAACTTCAGAGCCGTTTTTAACGAGACACTATCAGAGAAATCGATGTGGGCAAAGCCACGAAACTCCCCTGTGTCCTTGTCCATGCCAAAACGTATCGAAGCAATCTTGCAGTTTGCAAATAGGTTTTTCAGATCGTCCTCAGTTGCGTCCCAGGATAGATTTCCTAGATAGATTCGGTTGTAGCCTTCAACAATTCCTGGAGAAAAATCAACTGCTTTAGTCGTTCGAGTTCCCTTGTAAGGTTGTACTTTGAGGAAGAATCCACCCCTACATAAAAAATAATCGTTATAAGATTGCAGAATTAGAAATTTCTTTTGAATAAGAAACAATTTCATCAATGATGGAAAGATGCAAAATATGTAAGACAAGTATAATGACGACATGAAATCAAATTGTTTATATTCTCACATGTCTGATCCATCCATCGCTAATGCTCGTTTCACTGCCGCTTCTGTCTGCAAAAAGGCAAACAGTGTAAGTACATAAAAGCCTATCCAAACATGTTACAAAAAACTATGCCATTGTGTAATCAGTGTGGCAAGATGATATAGTTACAAAAAGAGGTAGATGACGACTCCAATAAGCAGCATTCAAATGTGACCAAATCTAAAAGCTCATAGAAAGATAGGTGGGAAGTCTTTGACTGTTCTATTGTTTCTTTCCAACCGCCATCTCCAAAATAAAGCATACATGAAATTCAACCATAAAACCTGTCCCCCTTAGAATCTAAAATTCAGTGTAAAACTGAATCCCCTCACCACCCTCAAAACAACTCTGGTAGTTGGTGGTGCAACCAAAGTTTTACACTACAGAGAAAAATACACCAGTAATGTCTGAATACATGATACTTTTTAACATAGATTGAATCTTGAACTTATCCTAGCTTAAAATATCAAATATAGACTGGGGGTTTGAGGGGTTAGGGGTGTAGGCACATTTCAGCACAAACCAAATCACAAGTCTCGAGCTCTACGATACAGCTTGCCGGCCTTTGCATTCCATTTACATACAAATCCATTGAGATGATACATTAAATACTATTTTAAGCAAGAAGGCTAATTGTATATTTTTTAGTACAAATTGGGGGGAAGGGGCCAACAAACCCTACATAGAGAGCACTACTGCTCTCAAATAATACGAGAGTCAAATACCAATTTCAGATTTGAATCTCGTGACTATGGTATTGAACTGGATTACCACCAAACAATGAAACCACTAGGCACTAACCATTTCGGTAGAAGGCTAATTGTATATGTAAAACATCCAAATACCAAAATCGGACAAAAACAGTAACAATATATGAAAAACAGTAAGATAGCCTCTGTTGCAACCTCAAAGAAGAAATTACAATATTATAGCTAGCCATTAGAGAGGTCTAGAAATTACAATATCATATCCCGTGAGAATAGTTGATATGATCATGTGCACGTGCACGTGCACTCACGAATATATATATATTTTATAAAAAGAGAGGGCAAGAACTCTCCCAAACAATCCACCAAGGAGAGAACTGAATTACCCAAAACAAGGCCTACTCTCTGCAATCCCTTACCGTTATTATACTAAACCCTTCATATAATCCATATTAGGGGACTAACAGTTTATTATTTTCTTTAAGGAAGTTGCTATACTTGAAATAGTCCAATGGCCACTTTCACTTGCTCGCACTTACTGGAAAAGCATATATCATGAAGACATGACCCATCCTCAAAAGTTGTTTGATATTTTCTCTTTTTGGACAGGAGATATGAAAGTTAGCATTGATCAGGTTACTAACATACCTTGAAACTCCATCATTCTTCTAGGTAAGGGAGTGGACCAGCCAAAAATTACCACAAAGAATGATGGAGCTTGTGACATATCTAATTAATGGGCACCCATTCACTGGAGATTCTAAAATCATTTGGCTCAACATTATCTACGCTTTCCTCTGGAGCATTTGGAAAGAAAGGAACAATAGGCTCTTCAATGACGAACACACACACAAAGATTGTAACTCTATGATTGATACTATCATTTACTTAGCTTTGTATTGGTGCCATACTATTGCTCCTTTTTGTAACTATGATCTCTCCACTCTTATCTCTCAGTGGAAGAGTCTCATATAACTGTTTCGATGGGATGTATCTTTTCATATTATCAATGAAATGTTTTGTTTCCTATCAAAAAAAACATACCTTGAAACTTAATATTGCAATGCCTCTGAACTTCCCAGTCTCTGGAAACTTCATACAATCAACGTCGGTAATAGTGCCACAGCTTTCGAAAAAGCTACAAATGTCGTCCTCAGTTGAATAGTATGGAATGCCTCCCACATACACTTTCGTAGCCACATCCTGATTTACATTCTCGTTTACTTGACTGGAGAGAAAGAAAACCCAACTTACAATATTAATGCGATTAAAGGGAAGAGAACGAGGGGGAAAACTAATGCTATCTATCAATCCAAATGATACATGTTGGACCATAAATATTATAATTTGGGCATGAGAGCAATAAAATTATCAGCATTAAACAATTAAACACATAATTAGCTCTTTAGGTAATATTTGGTACACATATCTTCAAATGAACAAGCTTAATCAAACTCCATTACCCTCACACACACAAAAAAAAAATCATATTATAAATCCAGTTTCTCCCTCCCCAGCATTGATAGTAAATAATAACAGACAAACCATTTGCAAATCAATGTCAAACAGCAATCAATTAATCTTCAGCAGATGATAGACTATAATTGAGCAATAAGAACCATTAAAATTGCAATGATCCAACCCAAGAGAAAAAATCACAATTTATCAATGTCATGGCATTCAATCTAAGAGTTGGCAATGAAACATCAAATCAAATGAAATATCAAACTAGTGAGAACTACCTGTATACATTATCATGAGATTCTTCAACATGCACTTCCATTTCAACCACATCTTCACCTCCATGCTTCTCCTTCTCCTTCTCCTTCTCCTTCTCCTTCTCCTCTTCGCCATTTCTTGCCTTCTTATTCATCTTCTGCTTCTTCTTCTTCTTCTTATTCTTCTTATTCCTCTTCAACTTCCTCGCCTTCTCATCATCCGCTTCCAATCCATCAACACCACTCTTCTCCTTCACTCCCTCGCCTCTCTTCCTCTTCTTCTCTCTCTTCACCTCGCCTTCCTTCTTCTCCTCGTCGTTCGAGATGACCGATTCTCTGCGCTTCTCTCGCTTGGACAATCGGAGGCCATGGCTACTGGCGGCGCCTAATCGGAGGCCGTTGGAGTCCTTGCCGGCGAGTGATGAAATCAACGATTCGGCGAGCTTTTCTCTCAGTTTCTGCTTCAACTTCTTGTTTGACAGGACCATCTTCTTCACAGACGCGGAACCGTAGATGGAGAAGCAGAGATCACTCAAATTGTAGTTCCAGGGTTCCGATTCCTTTCCAACTAAAACCTATTTGCAGCGGCTGGGGTTTATCTATTTTTATTTCTTTTAATTTAATCGTCGGGTTTTCTTAATTCCCTTGGCTTTAAAATGCTTCATATCTCTACATTTTCCAATCTTTTTTACTTTCATACAGATATTAATAAGCAATATTAACAAAATCGTGCTTTTTTATTTTTTTTTATTTTTTTCATAAAAAAATGCATGATTTTCTTAATAAATTTACCCCACATTTTTTGTTCTTCATTATATTTTTTTTTTGTAATATACTATAAAATCCTCATTTTATTATTATTATTATTTTCTTGATATTACGACCATTGAAATAGAAGAGACTCGAACCTAAGACTTAAAAATTATTAGGTGTATATTGATGTCGCTTGAGTTATTGTGATCGTTAGCTTATTATTATTATTATTGCACTAATTTGATGTTGCCATTTCAACCATCATTGATTTTGTACTAATTAAAAAATTACCTTTGTCTAAATTTATTAAAAACTACAAAAATATTGGTTTTAAAAAAAAATCTACAAAAATATTAGAAAATTAAAATGAATTATTTAACTTTTGATTAATGTAACACACTTAGACAATAATTTTAATAAGGGGTTTTGTAGGAATAGCCCATATTGATAAAATATTTATAATATTAGACAAATTTGAAAAAAAATTAGCAATCATAGTTAAATATACGGTATAAAGTAATACTTTTTATACCGAATAACAAATGCATAATACAATATGATGAGTATTATTTATATTATATATTTCACTATGAATGTTAAATATTTTTAAATTTATCTAGTATTATAAATATTTTGTAAAATTGGTCTATCTAGTACAATTTACCTTTTAATAATACAAGTGGCTACCAATCTCAATAAAATATACAAAACTACAAACATATTGCCTAAATAAGTTTAAAATAAAAATGTCAATAAGAAATCAAAATAAGCACTACTTCAAGAATTATCATTTATCACCTAGTTAGCGTTGTTTTAATTATGATTGAATTAAAAAAATTGCCAATACAAATAATAATCTAATTGACTGTTTATTTATAATAATTATAATAATAAATTGTAAAATTTAATTTTAACTTTAAATATTACAGAACTAAAAAGATGGAAGGTTCAAGGTAGAGCTCTAGTGCCACAAAAGTGTTGACAAAAAATTATTAAAATGATTTTATAACAGATATATATTTTATAAATTTATTTTTGAAAAGAGATATATTATATACTTATCTGGTATTCTACCCTAAGAAAATTAAGATTTTATTATATTCAATTGGGATTTTGTTCATAATTTTAAAATGCACATAGATTTGATTTTATCACAAGCTGCCACAGTCAATATTACTGAGCTGAGCGGCGATATAAAAATAAACGTAAACAGTCAAAGCAATTGAAGGAGTCAAAGTTAAAATTCAAAGAAAAAATTGGAGTCAAAGGTTAAATGGAGAACAATCTTTTGGGAATGTGTGTTTTCTTACTCATGAGATAAGCCTAAAATGGGGGAGAAAATCTAAGTAATGTTATATGTTGGGAGGGGAATTAACACTTATAAAATGCATATTTTATTATGTATTCAAAAAGTTAATTTTGTTTTTTTAGAATAAATTGGTGAAGTCCACAAATTTTATAGAGAGGATATTGCTACACTCAATTTTAATTTTTGATATCAAATTTGTAATCATAATATTGAATTGAAACTATCTGATTAAGTAAAAAAGTAAATTTTGTTCAAACTGCCTTTTATCATACTAAATTATTCCATACATTTCTATCATTTGATACATAATTAGATAAAATTACTTGATCATAACATTTAAATGATTATTTAAGGTATCATGCTTTTAATTAAAGGTCAAAGATTTGAGTGGACAATCTCAAAATAATATAAAATGTGCATTTATAAACATGACAATTTTTTTTTTTTTTAGAGATTAGACAAATAATTTTCATTGATACTTTACTAAGAATAGTTGATCATTTGGAGAACAATCACACATTTTACTAAAAAAAGTAAAAATCTATTTGCAAAAACAATTATTTTAAAATGAATTTGGGCCAAAATGCCCTCATCCTTACCAAATTACCCTTGCCATACCAACCATTTGTAGTCTATTTTTTATTTATTATTATTTTTTAACTCAATAAAAGGGTATTCCCAATCTCAAGTTTCAGACAAAGCCTTATCCAAAGTCCAAACTTAGGAGCAACATTTTGATGGAGCCAATTGAAAAAGATTTGATAACCAATTTGCCTGATGAAATTCTTCACAAAATTGCATCTTTTTTGCCCTTTGAATCAGTTCTTCAAACTTCCTTCCTTTCAACAAGGTGGAGGAATCTTTGGAATCAGATTTCAGTGCAAATTGGCCTTCTTGAAGATCTTGCAAATTCAGCTTCAAAATTTCTACTTCACTTCAATGAGTTCAATCCATTGAATCATTTCAGAAGGTTTCACTATCAGTTTGGCAATGGCAAAGCTCTGTTCATCTCTGTTGTTGCCAATGAAAAACTTCACTTACAATTCTCTTCTGAGAAACAAGAATTTCCAACCAAGTTTGGCTGGAAATTGAATCTGAATTATGGCCACCAGCCTTCTCATTCAACTTTCTTTGTGAAAACTCTGTGTCTTAAATCCGTAAGCAGCCTTACGACCGAGGCGGTTTCATCCTTAGTTTCGAGTATTTGTTCTATTGAAACCTTGAAAATCATTGAATGCAATGGATTGCAATCTCTTTCAGTTACTTCTGGTTCAAAGCTGCAAAGCTTGGCCATCTTGGATTGTCTGCAGTTGGAGTTTCTTCACATTGGATGCTCGAAACTCCGGTCGTTTCGGTATCGAGGGCGGTTTCCTCGCATTCGGCTCGATTGTCATTTTAACATGGAAGATGTTATGCTTGACTGCAGACAAGGTCCTGGATATATCTATAAAAGTAATGAGTTTGATCCTATTCTGTTGACAGTTAAGAATGTTAGAACCCTCACTCTATGTAAATGGACTTTTGAGGTATTTGCTTATAATTACTCTTTTGCATTTCAAATAATGCTGTTTTGTTTGGTTTTGATCAAGTTGTGGAAGTTTTTGTTTCAGGCTTTGATCTTTCCTTCCCTTTCTTGGAACTTCAAATTTTATAAGCTGAAAGAGTTGTGGTGGATTGATGATTCTAAAGAAACCTTCAATGCCAATGCATTGACTGCCTTCCTCGAATTGTGTCCTGCATTAGAGCACCTCTACGTTACGGTACTTAGTTCGACATTTCTCGAAAGTTATGATATGTATATGAATATGAGTCTATGATCAAGTAACCATCATGACTTCTGTGTAAATTCTCCAAACTATGTGCAGTTCGACCCCGGAAGTTACGGAGTATTGAGCTCGGATGTGTTTTCGAAGAAGACGAATGCGGACGGTCGACTCGGGCAGCTCAAAGATGTGATCTTGAAGAGGTTTACAAGCCAGGAGGATGAAATATCATCAGAAGAGAAACTGAGCATGTTAGAGTTAGACGGGAATTTCTTGCTGAACTTCACTGAAGTTCCATCTTTTCAGCTGAATTCAAAAGGTGAGAGAAATTTGGAAATGGCTAAAATAAGAACAGAAAATTTTAAGGATTTTAGAGAGTTTATCAAAAAACCATTTCCTATACATTCCCATATGGACACTTGGGGAGTAAAGTTTTAGATTGTTCCTTTTTTCTTCTTTTAGTTAGAATATGTGTTTTGGTTTCTGTAAAATTGAACTGGGAAAGGTTTTCTTTAGTATTCTGGATGTGGAGTTTTGAATTTTGACAATTATGTTTACTAGTGAGCTATATTTATGTAGACATTTTAAATACAAAAGTTATAGACTCTTCGTTAGCCGTTTAGAAAATGGTTCTCTGTTTGTGAGAATATAAGTTTGGTTAAAATATTGATGACTATAATAATTGCTACAAAAAGCAGGAACTTTTTGGTAGTGTTGTTTGAAAAGTTGAGGAGAGATGTTATGAACTACTATACTTGTCAATTATATTTTGAAATGAAATCTCAAGCTATATTTCTTTTTGTTTTATATCCGTAACCGTTCGAGTCAACTTCCACACACTTCGACTAATATCACGGACGTACCTTCTGACCTTATAACATTTGGATGTCAAGAAAGCCAGTAGAAAATTAATTTCTAGATAGTTGGCCACTATAGATTGAACCCATCAACTTAAGTATCCTAAAACCCTTTTTCACCACTAAGCCACTCCATAGTAGTTGAAATCTCATGCCATCTAGTATGATATTAGAAATTACTAAAGCTAAATAGGTCGGTGAATTCAAAGTGTCACTATCTTGGGGGACATGTTGAGGTTCCTACCTTGTAAAATTGAGCAGACTAAACTTTTATATGATAGATGAATTACTTTACTCATTATCAATTAATTTTGAGATAACACTTCGTATTGTTTAATAAGTAAGTAAGTTTGAGCCGACAACAACCTTAATAACCTTTTCACCAGAACATACAATCATAATTTGTAAAAGAGAAATTTTAAGAGAGAGGAAGAAAACTGCTTTGAAAACAGTCTGTTTCAAGATATTTTTAAAGATTATGCATCTTTGATGTTGTATGTGTTTTACAGATTTTCTGGTCTTTTATCATCCAAAATTTGAACTGGTATTAAATCATAATGCTATTCTGCATCAACATGGTAGGACCATAAGTCAAAATCATATTAAAAGAAATACAACACCAAAGCCAAACCGGTCACAGCAGAGAATCATATTGTTATGCTTATGGTAAATTAAATTACAAAAAATTTCAATGCACCTTATTTTGGGAGCTGAATTTGAAGTTATCATCATACTCAAATCTCAACATTTGTGATGAAATGTCGTTTTCGAGTCTTCTATTGTTTAAAAACAATTTTATTAGTGTGTAATCGTAACTAATATAGCCTGATTTGGTAGATCAAAATATCAAAAAAAAAAAAAAAAAAAAAAAGGAAAATAAAATGTCAAGCTCTGATGCGCTATTGTTTTACATCTGGTAGATCAGACGGATGTGTTCAACCCGGAACACTATAGCAATTCTTCATAGCAAGACAAATTTGCACCAGCCGGGAATCGAACCCGGGTCTGTACCGTGGCAGGGTACTATTCTACCACTAGACCACTGGTGCTTGTTGAAACCTAGCTGAGCAATTTAATAATAGTACGAGTTAAAGTCAGATTTGTTCATACCTATTCCTAAATATTTTCCATTACTGGCTCATTTCAACATGTTTAATCAGGAAAGGGTGATTTTTAAAATGTAATAATTCACTTACTGGCATTAGACGTGTTATCCAATTGAGGGTGGGTGTATCTAAGCTTGCCCCTCTAAATTTTCACCTAAGCTTTTGTCCCCGTGGCGTAATGGTAGAAGACTAGAGCATTGAGGTTATGCTCTCCTCAAGATCCCAAGTTCGAAACTTACTTGTGAAATTACTCTTTCCAGGTTTTCGATACTTGGCCTAGGAACGGGCGTGATTATCTTGTTTCAAAAAAAATATTTACTAAAAGATTATATGTTTAGTTTACGTTTGCACATTTAGTTTTGTTTAGAAATTGTTATCAAACTTCAAATTGATCATGTGATTATTTATTTATTTATTATTATTATTTGCTTCTCTAAAACAAACTTCTTTAAAGAAAACCAACTACCCCGTGAAAAATGTCCACAACCTTTACTTTCACTATAATTGCAGAGACCCCACATCTTCCCCATAAAAGATGTAGTCGAAATTGAAAGAAAAAGAATGGTAAACTAGTAAATTTTGGAAATTTTGGAGTGTATAAATACTTTGCTAGATTAGCAAATATTCAATTCTTATGTACACCTTTTAATATAAAATATATTTCTAGATATTTTGGAGGGGTTTGTTCGTTGAATTTATGAAATGAGTATTTAATTACTCATTCTAAAAAAATTAATCAAAATGAGTTATTGTAACGGCTCAAAATAATTTTATATTTTTAATTATTTAAAATAACTTATCAATTCAAAATCATTATTTTTTTAATCTCTCATATCTAAATATTCAAACTAACTTTTCATTTGAACGCTCAAAATAATTTCTCAATTCAAAATCATTCATAATTTTTTTTGTCCACCTATTATTATTATTATTATAGAAAGTAATGAAAATACCAATTACACTCAATTTGAATCTCCTCCATAAATGGGTAGATTCCTCACTAATTATCTCAATAGCAATTTCCACAAAAATCTTGTAATTCTTCCATCCACTCAATTCACCTACCTGCATTATTAAGTGTACTTTGAAATTTGATTAATAGTTTTATTAAGTATATTGATGGACTAAAATTCAACAATTATTATGAATTGCAAATGATAGAAGTTTCATAAATTCAAGGCCTTCAAATAAAATTTATATCTCTTATATCACAATTATAATTCCAAATTGAATGGAATGTTATTTTATTAAGACCACAACTATAATTTCAAAATACTTATTTAAAATCATATTTTTTTGTATTTCTCTTTTCACTTTAACATTTCTTTCTTCATAAAACGAAGTCAAAATTTTTTTTTCTTAAAACATGTAATTTTAAGGATGGGTAAAGATTTCCAAAATACTTATGCACTCTCAGATAAATATTGTTTTCGTTTATACATAGCCAAAAAAGAAAATCAATGAAAATTGAACATACGTATTAAGTAAAGTGCCAAAAAAAGATCATTAAAAAAAAAAAAAAAAGGACCAATTTTGTTTTGGAAGAAAATTGGATGTTATTTTATTTCTTTGGCAAGCTATAATTTAATTTTTCAAGAATTTTTCATTTCGTTTTAAAATTAAAATTAAACTTGCAAATTAGAATATTTTACCCTCGTTTAAGTAAATTAAATATTTATAAAATTTACCAAACAAAATAATTAGGAAAAACAACGGATAAATATTAATAAGAATGAAAAATTATGTACGAAACACAAGTTCTATTTCAATAATTATCTATATAAATAAATTACAAAGAGAAAGAAGTCATAATTTATCCTATAAAATCCACACATGTAAACAAGCTATTACCTTGAACTCCTCTAAAAAAAAAAGTGCAAATCACCTATAAAAAACTACCTCAAAGGATATTAGAAAATTTTCAATTTGACGTGGAAAGATAAAAATGAAAGTTAAGCTAAAAAGCACAATTTTTTTTAGTAGTTATAAAGCATAAATGAATCCACCTCAAAGTTGAGATATTTGACATAATTTAACCGAATAGTTCAGAAAAATGGGTGAAATATAAGGTCTCTGATAAACACTAACCAGTCTGAAGATTTTTCTATTAAAGAGCAAAAAAAAAAGAAAAAAGAAAAAAGAGTTGAAAGGACCAAAATTCAGTGATGATGGAGTCTGAAGCAAACTACAATGAAAATAATAAGAATTCCATGTATTGTGAACCCAGTCTATCTGAGTTAACAAGTACCAATACATATTTTAAACAAACAGCTAAAATAAAACTAGGGTTCTACACAAAATGCTCTCCAAAATTTAATTTAAACATTTAACCATTAAAATGAAAATCCTGGATCCATGCTCTGAAGCTTAGATGATACCGATCTTGTTTGCGACATCTAGAGCATCGTAATCGGGAGTTAACCTGACATATGCCTTCTTCGTTCCATCGGGCCTGCATACATGGAATGTAGGGTCATACATTAGGACATCAATCATTCATCCTTACAATGTATCAATCCATTTCGTATAAAGATTAAAGATGGGAAGAAATTTATTTTTACAACCGAAAATAAGAGTTTCCCCAAGGGCATCTACAGCCTACGGGCCACGCCAGTCCATAAACAACCATAAAATTATAGCAGAAACAGGACTAAACAACCATAAAATTATAGCTGAGGCACGGAACTATTGTTTCATTTGTATCATACCACAATATTATTTGCAAATCATGATTAATACTTAATATAGAAAACTTAGGCTCTAAATTATTGTTCATCACAGATTCAGAATAAAGCGTTGCATACCTGATTAAAGTGTTGACTTTCTTAGTTTGAATATCATACATCTTCTTCACAGCATCCTTAATCTTTTTCTTGTCGGCACGAATGTCAACAATAAACACAAGGGTGTTATTGTCCTCAATCTTCTTCATTGCAGACTCTGTGGTGAGTGGATACTTAAGAATTTGATACTGATCCAACTTATTCCTTGGAGTTGCACTGATCCTCGGGTACCGGGGATTCCTGGGCTTCTTCAATGTCTTTGGCCTATGGAATGTAACTGATGTCCTAATCTTCTTAGCCTTCTTCTTGAAAGTTGGACCAGCCTTGACTGCCTTGGCAGTCTTCAAGGCTTGAGCCTTAGGATCAGGCTTCTTACTAATGTCAGCTGCAAAAAACCATGATAATAATATTAAGAACGAAGAGAGCATCAAAAGCTCAATTATTATTTTTGGTCATTGACTCATTGAGTTATACACCGATGCCGCTAAGCTACTGCCATAATTACTGAGCGCAGTTTAGTACAATCAGACTTCATTATATAACATTCCATACAATTTGCTCGTTGAAGATATTGTGAAATAGTATGGACATCCATCTCAAAACTAATTGGGTAATAAGAGGAATAGTCCACCTACCTTGTATGCACTAAGAAATGTCCTCACGATCTCAATTTCTTTTTATTAGACCGTTTATCCGTTTGGGCTTGATGGGCTCTAATACCATGTAAAATATTGTTAAACCACCAATCAATCCAAAAGCCTAAGCTGATGGACTGAGGTAAATTTAATTCTATTAACTAACACTCCACTCGCTTGTGGGCTTTGAAATTTGAGAAATGTCCTACGGAATTTAATTTTAAATGGGGAAGAAACGACTTGGCAGTGATTCGAACTCATGACCTCATGTTGCTCTGATACCATGTGAAATAGTGTGGACATCCATCTCAAAACCAATTGGTAATGAAAAGAGTAGTTCACCTACTTTATAAACACTTGTTGATATCCTCATCTACTAATACATCTCAAAATGATGTTTAACAGTACCATCTAAAACACTTAAAAGTGAAGAACATCAAATAAAATAAAGAGAAAATAAATCCCAAATAAACTGAAAAATCTATAGAGGACTCGCTTGAACCAACTAGTATGATGAACAAAGAGCAAACGTGTATCATTCTCTCACATCGAAAAATCACAATAATTCGTGTAGTTCAGTGAACAGCGGCAGAGTTTCGTATAATGGAAACGCCTTTACGGAATTCAGATTGGATTGAAACAAAAGAAAGCACAATTCCGAATAAAAGAACATCTGGTACTCAAATGAACACAAATTCAGAATGCGGACATACCTTTAGGCGCCATTGTTGAAGATCCTGAACCTGATTAACCGACCTGCTAGCAACAAGAAACGATCAGAATTCGAAGAGAGAAACAAAATCAGGAAGGAAGACGGGAGCAGAGATTAGTAGCAATGGCAGGAAGCAGATTCATACCTAGGGATAGCGAGATGGAAGATGGAAGGTGGTGGCGGCCGCATTAGGGTTTTGAATGGAGCTATTAGATATGGTGAGTTTGGGAATTGGGCCTCTTCTTTTTCCAGAGTATGGGCTTGGCCCAAGTTTGTTATACGTAGACTTATCTTTTAAAATTTTCATATTTTCATCAATAAATTTCAAATCTTTTTTAAAAAATCTTCACTTTTTTTTTTTTTTTTTTTTTTTTTTTTTTTTTTTTTTTTTTTAATTTATTTATATATATATATATATATATATATATATATATATTTAAATTCTATGTATGTTAAGAAACTAGAGAAGCCCTAAGATTGAGGCTAGAAACGGACACAACCAGTTCTACTTGGTAAAGAGAAAGAAAAAAAATGTCTTCTATCCAAACTAAATCTTCAATCGATGTTTCGAACCAAACAGTTAGACTCCCTTTTGCATCAAGAAAAAGACAGATTTACGAATCGTCTTGCTAAATACTTTATCTCATCCATCGAGGCATCCAACTCATTTCGCACCCTATCTCTAAAGCCTACAAGACTTAATTTCGAATAGCCAAAGCTTCTACAAAAGAAAACTAAGGATCCCAATCGAGAGAAAACACACATGACCACATCACTTATCCAAGATGATTCCGAGCAATCCTGCACAACTCGTTTTTGTTCAACAACGACCCAAATGCTGCATCAATATTTAACTTTACCGTGCCTAGCTGAGGAGGTCTCCATGGAGAGGAGCAAGCCACCCTCCGAACTGGGCACCCAAGAATAGTCCCTTTAGAGTTAGTTGAACCCGAAACTGATCCAAGTATGACTTGCAGAAGCCCCACGAGAAATCATCTCAAAATCTTAACATTAACTCATAAACAAACCTCACTCTTACTCCTTAGGAGTGATAATAATAACCAAAAATTAATAAAATCCAATCGAACTAAATTAATTTATTGGATTAGTTCAAATTTTTTACATAATATTAGACATATTAATTTTTTTTTTTTTGAGAAAACTTAAAATTATTGGATTGAATCTTTTGTAAAAACCAATAAAAATTTAGACCGATAAAATATTGATTTATGTACATTCATTTTCATTTTTATAGGTTAGTTTAACTTTTTATTAACAAATGATTAGTATTTTTTAAGATTTTTTTTAAGCAAAAAACATTCAAATAAGAGTTGAAAGAGTAAAATTGAAGTAAGATAGTAAAAAATAATTAGAATCGAATAAAAAAAATCAAGCTAATGATTTTTGACATTGGTTCGATTTTTTTTAAATTTTTTTTTTTTAATTTGATCGGATCGGTTCTCGATTTGACCTAAAAACTAAGAAAAATCGAACCAATAATTTTTCTTTAGATCGATTAAGTAGATCTTAAAAAATCGAACCAATAATTTTAATTTGACCTAAAAATATTGGTTCGGTTTTTTATTTTATCAAATTAAGTAGATCGATTCGATTCTCAACTTGACCTAATACCAAAAAAAATCGAACCAATATCACTTCTACTCCCTTTCATCCTACTCTATCCGAGGGTGCTTCACTCACCACTCCCCTAAAACTGGCCTTCTCCGGATTCAACCAACTCTAAATTATATTTACTTATTCATGGAAGAAGTCTCACAATTTTCTTTTTCTTTTTTTTGGAAAATAATAGTATATCTCCATTTAAAAAATCGTGTTAAGAGAATGTTTTTGAAATTTAAATAAATGTTTAAATAAAATAAATTAGGAGATATAGTAACTTTATCTCTAATATATCTTCATCATATGCCCAATTTCTTAAAAAAAAAAAACAAATGAAAAAATCGGCCACACCTAACTCTAAACCCTTGATTGAAAATTCTTCAAAAAAAAAAAAAAAAAAAAAAAAAAAAAAACCCTTGATTGAAAAACAATCTAAAAACTCTTTTTAATATAATTTTTCATCGTATATTTGGAAATATTTCTCTTCAAATATTTAAAACAAAATCTAAATATTTCTATTATCTTTTTAAGTTTCAATCTTGAAAATTCAGCTTACACGAACAGTCCGGTAAAATCATCAACGAACCAAGAACGGAATGGAGGAATCGTAGGGCCACAATTGTTACCGAAATCTACGATTATCATAGTTGCATTCTATGGTATTTAGAACGAGAAAAATGTGTAATCGAATTAAAAGACAATATATAATGATATTGTTTTTAATAATCCAACTAAAAACATAAATGATTATCCATCTTAATTATTTAACAACAGTTGGAAGTTAGGTTTTATTAGTGTCTAAAACAATCTAACATCTTAAAGAAAAAAAAAAAAAGTTGAAAGCAATCCTATGTTAAATCACATTCCACTTATAATCATATTCATAATGGAGGCTTTGTACCTAAGATTGACTGAAATGTAACCTCCAAATAAAAGCAATTAAGAGTAACACCAGTATCACTCTTCTACCATAACCATCTCAAATAGACATAATCCATAAAAATGTACTGTACAGAAGATTTTAAGCTTCTACAACAGAGGGGGCAGTAACTTGGGCTGATATCATATATATGAACTTGGGTTTCTTGTTTGCTTAAGTTTTGATGGTACAGGTTGTACTTTTCATATGACACCATACAAAATATTTCTTATACTTGAATGAATTTGAAGGGGTAGTACTGTTTATCCCAGGAAATAAACAAGAATATCCAATAAGGAGCATTGGTTCAATTAGTTTGAAATTAGTAACATTTGGTTGCAGAGAGAAATTAGAACCCAATTTTAGTCCCTCAACTATCGTTTTTGTCTCTAAACTTTCAAAAGTCCAATTTTAATTCTTGAACTTTCTAAAAAGTTTAAAAGTGATCATTGGATTAGAAAAAAAAAATCTTAACATCGATTAAAAGTGATGAAGTGTCCAAATAATAATAAAAGAATAAATTTATTATCATTTTCTTTTCTTTCCCAACTCTTTCCACCTCTCAAATCCTCTGTAATTGATGAGGTACATGGATGTTTGACAACGGAGATAGCCTGCAGTGGTGGGATTTAAACAATCTCACGGGCCTTCGGCGTAAATTTCCATTCTCCACTTTCTGTCGTCAATCCACCATTCAAGACTTATTTAAATAGAGGTATTTAGCTTCGCTTTGGTTGGCAAAGGTTTAAAATCCTATTAAATATAAAATACAATTTTATTAAGATTTTTTTCTAACTCAATGACTACTTTTAAACTTTATAGAAAGTTCAAAGATCAAGTTCAAAGATCAAAATTGGACTTTTGAAAGTTTAGGAACAAAAAACGGAACAAAAACAATAGTTCATTGGACTAAAATTGAACTTGCATGATAGTTTAGGGACCAAAATGATATTTAACCTATATTATATAATGTTAAAGTTGTGTTAGCTAGTCTACATGCATAGACAATTTTATTAAGATAGGCAAAAACAAAATGAATCGAGTTTATATAACTACTTTCATTAAAAATCTTATTACACATGAAAGACTCAAATACATAAAAAAAAATGCACATATACGAAATAGACACACCAATAGGGCATTAAACCATTAAAGGCATATCTCAACATACTAACAATACTGACCCTCATGTTTCTTCTAGTGGTCGATTATGTAGAACTTAATATTGAACATGATTTAAGATGAAAACATAAAAAGAACATTATGAATGGTTGAAATAATAGATTTCTCGTAATACATTTAAACTTACAAATTCCAAGCAAGGAAATTTTGGTGTTAGCTCACACATCTCAATTGTTAATTTGACACTCAAACATAAAAATTTCACTTGAAAAAAACCAATGAACTAAACCCTATCATTAGCCAATTAACTTCATGTTAATTTAATACTGATCAAGACACACAAATTCCACTTAAGAAACACTATGATTTGCCAAACTAATTTCATCTTATTTCCCTCTTGAAATAACTTTTAGAGTAGCCTCTTCTTTTTTGTCGGAGAAGTTTTTGGTGTCGTAAGAATGCTTTCAAGGAAGACGTCGGTGAGAACAGTTTTGGAGTGGAGAGAAGCCGCTAGCAATTTCACTCCCTACATACAAAAAAACAAAAACAACAAATATTATAAAATGTTCAAGTGCACTAGCTTCTACACTCATTTGTATCCATTCTTATTCCTAAGTTTTAATATTATATTATAAATACTCATTACTATCAATATTATATATTATTAATATAATAATATAAAAAATATGTGACAATATTCATTAATATCATTAATTATATTTACTAAAAAAATTAAAATGACTATAAAGTTTAAGGGGTTTTCATGTATAATAAAAATAGGCTACACAATTTCATCTATAACATAAAACTGACAATAATTGCAGCACACAAAACTGGAAGTAATCAAGTGAGTGATCATCATAAAGTGAATTCATTGCCTTTTAGTTTTCATGATGGGTTACAAGAACAATATGTCCGTTGCCCAAATGAAACTAGAAGGTCATAATCTCTCCCTCCACAATTATTATTAAACTAAAAAAAGTAATTTCATATTATAATGTTGCTTCCATCAATACTCGAAGAACACATGTAAGTAACTTTTCGTATACTTCATTTTTTTTAATATAAGTTGGAGAAGGGAGACCACAAACTTTAAAGAGTGTACTAGAATCTAAATACCAAATTTTTAGATCAAACCCATGACCATATTGTTGAACTATATTACCACCAACAATTGAAACTATTTCTTAATTACATATTCATCAATATTTGTCTCAAATATAGATATTACCTCATTGGCTTGGAAAGTGATGACCTTTTCCTCCAAAGCACCCACTTCTTTGATATTAAACATTTTCAATAGAGTAATACTAGAGATTGCGGACATGGGCGTGACAGTCAAATCATCCATCACCATGTAAGTCACCACACCCTTCACAAACCCACTTCTTATAGCTGGTGGTGGAGTCACATACGTACCCTTCCCGGTCATGGGTTTCTTACATCCGGGACAAGTCGCGTTCGGACCATCCGAAACCATAAACATACATTCTTCAGAAACAGAATCAGAATCAGAATCAGTATTAGCGCATAAATAAACATTACGTCTAGTAGTAGACGGGGCTTCGATAATGTCAGGTAAGAACCTGGTTGAAGTAAAAGAATTAGTTGAGAATTTGGTGTCCAAAATTGAGTGTTTGTTTTGGTTTGGCTGGAAATAGGCGTCGCTCATGGTTTCTACACTCTTGTATATATTCCATACGCTCCCGCCCGTGGTTGTTTGCTTGTAATTGATTAGCTTCGTTACGGTCCCCAGTGGGAGCGACAGTAGATTGATGAGGAAGTCCACGAAACTCTTGTCCGCCTCGCCAAACAGGACTCTTTCGGCTTTTGTGTCGATCAAAAGCTTCAAACTCACATCCGCGGACGACGACGACGGCTTTGCCATTGATGCCGCCCACTTTGCCAATAGGGTTGCTTGCAACCAAATTAATGCATTACCAATATATATATTGTTGGGCTTATTCATGTGAAGACCCACTCCAAATAAGACTAGGGCATAGAAAGAGAATGGTTGAAATTTTTATTTAAATAAAAAAATGAATATTTAATAATTTTTTAATAATAAAGTTATGTTTGATGGAATGAAGAGTGTATTGTTGAAGTTTTTATTTAAATAAAAAAATAAAGAGATATTTGCATATATAGACACTGTATAGAAAGTAATTACAAATATCTCATATATGAATAATATTTGCATAATTAAATTAAGTATTTTTATTTAGAATAATCCGAAAATGTACAATTACCTATATAACCTCCAAATTCAAAATCTCTAATAAATGACGTAGACACCCTAATAAATGAGGCGGTTTTTTTCAAACTATCATTAAATACAAAATCTCTTTTCTAATTAATTTCAATTTCATAACTTCCTTTTTTTGTACATTTCATAATGATTAGTAATTAATGTCTTGGATTTCAAATTTCATTTCTCATTTATCTTACATATTCCATATTTTGTCTTTTTTCCTCTCCCCTTTTCCGACATTTCTTCTTCATTTCTAGCACGTTCTTCTCCATTTTTTGTCAGCCG
>JBBMEF010000002.1:6134074-6150596 GCA_037832685.1 Sicyos baderoa | reverse complement strand
ATAATTAGTTATTAGATAAGTAAATTAAAAACTTGGTTTATTACAAGAAATTTAGAATCTATAACCTATATTTTTTTCTTCTTCTATGATTTGGAAGAAAAAAAGGGGTTTTGACGACAATTTTGGTAATTGTAAAAGTTAATTTTGACAAAAAAAAAAAAAAAAGAGTTAAATTCTACTAATTATAAACACACAAATTCTTATTAAATTGAGTAAATTTCTAAATCATAAGGATTAAATTTTGGTAATTGTAAAAGTTAATTAAAATGTAAAACGAAATATTTAGAAATATAGTATATATTTTTTTCTTCTTTTTTTTATTGGTTTTATTATATTTAACCATATACTTGAAGTGCATTTGAATGAATGATAAAAAGTATTGATACATTAATTTATTTGACTATATTAAAGTTTAGAAAACAATAAAAGATGTGTAATATTAGATCCAACCATAAAATCAAATTAAAAACTATGGAAGTTTTAGGAATAAATAAATATATAAAAATATATATATTAAATGAAAGAAAAAGAAAGAGGAATTTGTTAAGATATTATTTGTTATTAAAATATTATTATTATAATTTTAAAAAGAAAGTTGTTAAGATTTTTTTTTTTTTTTTTTGGTCGCGTCTTTCCGAACGCGACCCAACTAACGTTTCGTTTTGACCGTTGACCTGGAGTCGCGTCTTTCAGAAAGACGCGACCAAAAAAAAAGGGTCGCGTCCAAAATGTAAATATTTTGGATCCGAACCCCAAATGGCAATAGCTTTGGAGTCCGGACCCCTGCATGCCATTTTTCGTTCAGATCAAGTGGAAGCACAATGGACAGAGAAAAACAGAGAGAAAAGTCATGTCAAAGCAAGTGAGTTTGAAGCTTTTGATAGATAAAAAAGAAAATAGAGTTCTATATGGTGAAGCAGACAACACATTCATAGACATTTTGTTCACTGTTCTTGCACTTCCTTTTGGAACTGTGGTCAAGCTTCTCTCCACCGACGCCATGGTTGGTTCGAGCTCAAGTCTCTTGCGCAGCGTGGATGCCTTGAACGACATTGATTATTTCGAGCCGAATCGGCATGCAGATAACCTTCTTAAGCCAACGAATTATTATTCATGTCCTAATCACTATAAATGCCTAAGTTTTACTGCTACACATGAGACAATGTGTCCCCATTGCAGCTTTTCCATGATCAGAAATGCAACTTATGTTTATATATGGAAGTGATGAGGCAAGGCCCATTGGGGAAGGTTATGCGAAAGAAGGTATGTTCATGGTGATGGATGATCTTACTGTCAACCCCATGTCCTGCTCCTCCATGTCAACCATTTCGACTTTGAATGAGTTAAATTTGAAGGATATTGGGTTCATAGAGGAGGAGCTTGTACATTTTGACATCCATGAGGTTAGTCATTGAGTCAATGTTAATGCTTTGCTTTTGCTTTACTTTTCTTTACTTTTTGTAATTTACTTATATTTTTTAAATCCTCCTCGACTTTGGTTGCTAGTTTGACTCATAGGGGTGTACGTTTTTACAACTCCCACTAAAAAACCATATCCAAATGAGTTAATGGAACCACTTAAAATAACTCCTCATTTCAAAAACACTCATTTTTTCAACTCTTCTACACAAATACACACCCAAACAAACTATTATTACAGCCACAATTTCTTAATCACTCAATATTTCCTAGAATGGTGATCACTAGAGATTGAACTCATTTCCTTAAAGCACTTTATGATCTCTAGGATCCTTTTGAGGACTAGTCCAACCGATGATAGTTTGTATGATGTTTTTGGTTTGCTATCTTTATATATCTGTGGTTGTTCGTGTCAGCTTATGCGCACCTCAACTATAGGAGTGTTTGGTGAACATCAATGTTTGAAATGAAATTATTAGATGTTATGATAATTTATTTCGACATCGACAAGGTTTGTCATAATTGAAGGCTTCAGAGCACACAACCACTGTGCTGACTGATATGTTTCTTGGACAGATTGACTTCACAAAACGTCATGGTATTCCCACAAACAATTCTCTGTTTTGTATTTTGAGTTGTTTTCTTTTCAAACTCATTGATCATATTATTTTGCATCACAGTGTCAACAGTGAAGAAGGAATAATGAGAGGAAGCAGAGAAGAATAAGCTAAAGGGATTATTTTATGTGTTTCTTTCTTGTCATCTTCTACTGGGATGAACATATAAGCACAATGTCATCTGGTTTAGTTATTTGGTATTATTATTTTTATGTGTTTCTTGTCACCTTCTTGTTCTATGCAACTTCATGCTACATTCTTTAGTACTTGCATAAATTCAGTGGTAACAACTGGTTTTGCAGAAGAATATGGCTGTAAGTGCTATGGTTTCTCAAATAAAGAAAATACATACATCCATACACTTTTATGCTTTTGTCATTTGGTGTCTTCTTAAACCACTTTTCAGTTCTTGACCTAGGGACGGGTGTGGTTTCCTGGTTAAAAGTAGCCCATTCAAGTTTATTAATTTAGGTTTCAAACTTACCAATTGTTTTCTTCTCTTTTGTTTCAAGTTTAAACATTTTGGGTTTTTTTACTTTTTTATTTTTTTTATTTTTTTATTTTCATTCGATCAATGTAATAGAGACATGTAATCGTTTTCTAATTTTATGTCCAAATCTAATTGAATTTATGGAAATAGTTGTTTATATGTTGATTGATTTTAATTTAATTCAAATTACGACTATCATATTATTTGAGTTATCCTACTTTTTAGGTAGGATTTGTGTTCCCTTCCCTATTGAATTCAAAAATTCCCTTCCATATTAAATTCAAAAAAAGGACAAAAAAAATCATTAAATTTCACCTTTTGTTTCAACCTCAAACTATTTGGGATGGTTCAAGTTGGAGAACTTTTGTCAATATGAGTAGTTGCTCAGCGACATTAGTATATGTTTAATAACTAAGAGGTCATGGGTTTGAATCTCCTTATCTTGTAATCGAAAAAAAAAAAAATGTTGAAGAACTTTTCTGATACCTTTAGCATAAAATAAGTGATTTACCTAATATAAATTTTTAAATATTTCACTCTCACGCAACCACACTGCTAATTAGTTTTATTAACTACAATAATAATATGATAACATTTTAAATGATGTCAAAAAAATAACATGGAGTTTAAATCTAATTAAGTACTTATTGAAATTCCCACCATTAAATATGGTTGAATTAAAAAATAAATAAATAAAACACAACAATAATATATAAGGAAAATATTATAGAAAATAAAATTTATTGGATGAATTTTTCATAATATTGCAAAAGAATCGAATCCACAACACGGCAAACATAAAATAAAATTAAAAAAAAAAGATAACAAAGAATTGTTTGACAACTTTCTTAATGTTGCAACACATCCAAGAATGATATTTTGAGTATTGAACTCGTCATTCTTACGAACTCTTTAGAGCAAATTACACACATGCAAGACGGAACCATTTCATACTCACTGATCACGGCGGGTAGTCTTGGTCGATCATCTGAAAACATCACAATACTCGTCAACTTTAAAGTAATTGTGAAAGGAAAAACATTCCCATATACATTTGAATAATTTCCCTTTTCTCGAATTTCAATCCACCTATCTTTTATCGCATCCGCCGCCCTCTTAATTACACCGTTGCAAGGATCGGCGTATTTGAATTGATACGACAAGTACACTCGCAATGCTTCATTGTTGGCATAATCCAAGAGTCCAATAGGAAATCTGAAAGTTGGGAAAGGAAGTAGTCGCAATTTGTGTCGCCTCTTTGATGTTATAGTGTAGTCTTCGGTTACATGAACGTGATAACATTTGATTTGGACTCTAAATTTGAGGCTCAATTCTTCGACGGGTTGAGGAGGTTGTTGAGGTTTTATAGTGGAAGTTTTGACTTCGATCTTCAAATTACCTATTTGGTGTTGAATAGGGTTTTGCTCCATTGGGATGTAGATATTCAAAGTTTGAATAATAATGAGAGGTGGGAAAGGTTTTGATGGTAAAAGGTAAGTGATCAATGTGTTTATATAGGAGCCAAAAAACTAATTGATATTTGTTTGTATAATGCCATCCGGAAATTAAATTGAATTCGGAAACCAAAAAGGATTCGTTTGTGTTTGCGATAAAATTGAAATTGTCTTTATCTCCAACTCAAAATCAAATATTTATATCCAAAGTAATTACAAGTTTTTTTTTTTTTTTTTTTTTTTTAAAGATTTTAATTTTTTTTAAAAAGTAAAAAGATTGGTGTGGGGTTGAGTGCGAATATGGATAAATGGCGGGGCATATATAGATAAAGATTTGATGGACGTGTAGCGTGTACACGTGGCGAAGGAGTGGCCGTTGGATTAGGCGAGGTGAACATTGAGAAGACATGGCTGTGCATTGGGCAGAGTGTTTAACATCACTGAAGGAGTTGATGGGATGAAGTTTTAAACAAATTACTTTCTATAGGTACAAAATTCAAAATTTGTTTGCCATATTTAGTATGATTTAATTTTAGGAATTATATTAAAAAGTTATATTTAGTAATTAAAAATTAAAAATTATTTTCAAAAATTGTTTGGATATAATTTTGTATAGAACCATTAGAGTCAAAATCTTGTTTGGATATAAACTTAAGATAAGTAGTTACTTTTAGTAATTAAAAAAGAAATGATTAAAAATAAGTTATTTTGATTGATTTTAAGGATGAGTTGTTTTTAAAAGTAAAAATGAGGAGGTGCTGATAAAAATTTGTTTGAATGTAAGTTTTAAAGGATGTGCTAATAAATCTTAAAACTAAATCCTACTAAAATATGACAAACAAACATCCTCTAGAAGATAAATATTTAGGTCATGTCTTGACATACCTAAATAATAATGCGAATCAATATAAACTACAGTTCACTTTATTTTAAATTCAAAAAAATAAAAAGAGAAAGAAAAGTGGACATTAATATTTAGGTCATGTTCGAATATAATCTAAATATTAATGCCTACGCATATGACCCATAGAATATATATATATATATATAGAAAATGATGATTTGATATTGGATCCAAATATGAAGTAGTTGTTCTGAAGAGTTAAATAGGGGATGGATGGAATGCTAAAAGTAGAAGAGGAGAAATCAGAAGATTGAGTATTTAGTTGAGATCAAATGGAGGATGAGGAACAGAGAAAAGGGATGTCAAAGAAAGTGAGCTTGAAGCTTTTGATAGACACAAAAGAGAAGAGAGTTCTATATGGTGAAGCAGACAACAAATTCATAGACTTCTTGTTCACCATCCTTGCCCTTCCTGTTGGCACTGTGGTCAAGCTCCTCTCCACAGAAGCCATGGTTGTTGGTTCAAGCTCAAGTCTCTTACGCAGCATCGATGCCTTGAACGACATCGACTACTTCGAGCCGAACCGACACGCACACAACCTTCTTAAGCCGAACAAATATTATTCATGTTCTAATAACCATAACCACCATGATCAGAATTTCAGTGCTACATATGGCACACAGTGTCCCCATTGCAGCATTTCCATGATCAGAAATGCAACTTATGTTCATGGAAGTGATGAAGCTAGGCCCATTGGGGGAGGTTATGTGAAAGAAGGTATGTTCATGGTGATGGATGATCTTACTGTTAAGCCCATGTCTTGCTCCTCCATCTCAGTTGTTTCTATTTTGAATGAGCTGAATGTGAAGGATATTGGGCACATTCAGGAGGAAGTTGTGCATTTTGACATCAATCAGGTTCCTCATTTCCTTCTCAATCTTAACATCATCAATGTTTTCTTTTTTTGTTTCTCCTTATTGCTTGAGCCTATCTGTCAATCTTAACACTAATATCCTATCATAAAAAATATGTCTTTTAATTTATTTTTTATTTATAGAATATCTGTCAATCACTTGTTGATTAATATTTTAAATTAATAAATTAATGTATTTTTTTCGTTTCATTTTTAAATTTTTTTTCCAATATTTCATTAAATTGTTTTTTTCCCAATTTTTTGTTCTTCATTTATTTTTCAATATTTTTTATGATATTTTATTATTGATATATTTTATACTCCACTTAGGGCATGTTTGCCCCATGGATAAATGGTGGAGTTGGCTTGACTTACCTTCTATTTCATGTTTGCCCCATAGACTTCCATAAGTCCATCCAACTCCTACCCAACTCCACCAATGGGCCCCACATTTTTATTTAAATATTAAAATATTAAAAAACTACTCAATATTTATTTTTTTATTTAAATAAAAACTTCAACAATTCACTTTCCATCACATCAAACATAACTTTAATATTAAAAAACTATTAAATATCAATTTTTTTATTTAAATAAAAACTTAAACCATTCTCTTTCCATCACATCAAACATAACTTTATTTTTTCTTTCCTTCTCCTCAAACATAAACTTACACTTATCTTATCTTCCCATCCCAACCCAACTCAACCTCTCGAAGCCAAACATGCCCTTAATATTAAATTTTAGAAAATGATTTAAAAATGTTTTATAATTGTATTTATTTTTTTTTCTTTTGTACCAACTTTCATTTTAAACTAATTAATTGAAATTTGTTTTATTAAAAAAAAAATATTTTTAACTATTTAATATTATTAATTTTCAACTAAATAATTAGAGAGTATTCTTAGTAATGTAAATGAAGTGTTATTATCAAATATAAAGAGAAAATATAAATGACAAATATTTAATACAAATAAAAAATAAAAGAATTAATATTTTTAATGAAATTTCAAAGCATAAAAAAAACAATTTAAAATTTACTCTAATAAATAAATAGATGGAAAGATTATACTTAAAAAAATCATAAATGTCGCATCATTCAAAAGTAAACATCTTTTCCAACAATTCCTCAAACTAAAAACCACATCCAAACGAGTTATTAATAATCACTCTACAAAAAAACTACATCCTAATGAGTTATTTATACGATTTTTCAAAAAAAAAAAAAACAAACACTCTTTCTAAAATGTGATCCAACACTCCCTTAAATTTCAAAAAAGGTATGATTTTTAACTACTCAATATAACCCCTAAAACGCCCCTACCTTTACTATTTGGGGTTTAGATTTTTTTATAATCTATGTAGGGTGTGAAGTTGCTGAAGGCTTCAGAGTACTCTGTTACTGTGCTGACTGATGTGTTTCTTCGGAGGATCGACTTCTCAAAACATTATGGTATATATATATTTCCATAAACAATTCTCTGTTTTGTATTTCGAATTGTTTCCTTTTCAAACTCATTCATCACATTATTCTGCATCACAGTGTCAATTGTGAAGAAGGAGTAATGAGAGGAAGCAGAGAAGCAGAAGCTAAAGGGTTGATTTATATGTGCCTTGGTTATTTATTATCATAGCAGAATGTTATCTGCCTTACTTATTTATTACTCTCTGTTTTAATTATGTTATTAAATTATGAACCTTTTTGTGGTTGGATAATCGTTACACAATGACCAATGGATTTCAAGGCTTTATCACGTACATCGTAGTTCAATTGTCATAACACACGGTTATGACCAAGAAGTCATAGGTACAAATCCTCTACACTCAACAACGAATTCAATTCGTTGTAAGCACATTTTGATATTTGACCAGAGAATTCGATAAACGTGTGAATGTTCATGTATGTGACGCTCAAGTTTCATTCCATTATCAATTTTAAACCACTGTTAACAGCATTTTCAATCGAAACGGTTTCGACATTTGTTCTGTTTTGGTATATTTTCAATTTTAAAAGTCTAATTTTATCTTTAAATTTTGAAGTTTATTCAATATTAGTCTCTAAACCTAATTTAAATGGATGTATATAATAAATTTGAAGTTAATATTTAAATTTGAAATTCAATAATGTTAATAATTAAAATATTATAAAAGACAAAAATGTGAACATATTTATAAAAATTTATAGAGGAAGATGGCCGGCCAACAAAAGTATCATTAAAAATATCAAATTTATATAACTTAATTTAAATTACATGCTAATCCACATCAGGCAACTGAAAATTTTATTTGAATATTGAATTCAAAAAAAAAAAACTGTGAAGAATTAGATAGTATGCTTAACAACAGCATTAGACAACTTAATTACCTCATTGTCAATGTGTGTTCTGCGTCTTTTAAGCAAGGCATGCGTCAGAACTGTCTTCGATTGCAACGAAGCCTCCAGTATTTCCACACCCTACATACATACCAACTTTTTCATCAAATTTTTCTTCCAAAGTTGCAACTTGTAACATTGTTTCATAAACTTTATAAGATCGATTGATATTGAGACGGAACCAATGATAACATAGTCCATTAAATTCAAACGGGCATTTAGTTATATGTATGTTACTTCATTCATTATCAATTGATTTATAATGGCTTTAACATAGAGACTAAATCAGAACTTAATGTCGCATAGGTGAGTTTCGAACCTGAAACCTTGAAGGGAGCACACCTTCAAAGCACAAGTCTTCAACCACCACGCCACCCGGCTCAAACAACCAACCAATTGAAAGCTTGTGGATGTGTATATATTAGTATTACCTCATCAACATCCAAAGTGATGACTTTCTCCTCCAAAGAATCCACACCCTGGACATTAAACTTTCTGAAAAGAGTTGTAATGGAGAAGTCAGAAATGTGTTTGACAGTCAGGTCATCCATCACAATGTAAGTAGCCAAGTCCTTCACAAATCCCCCTCCTCCATGAGCTGGTTGATTTCTTGCACTCGGACGCTTCGGCACAACCGTAAATTCTTCTCTCATGTACTCATCACAACCCGGACAAGTTTCATTATAGATATAAGAAACATAGCATCGGCAGGTATCATCAAACGACATACTGTTACTGCACGTATACAATCGAGCAGGTTTAGCTGCAACTGGGACACCAACATCAGGCAAGATTTCGGGTTTTAGGAGTGCATCTCGCTTAGACTTGGCTGCAACAAATATGCCTCGTTCAAGGTTTCTACACTCTCGTAGAGATTTCCCAAGCAACCCACCATGCCATCCTTTTTCAACAGCTTAATTACAGCACCAAGTGGAAGGGACAGTAGATTGAAAAGAAAATCGATGAACTTCTTGTCGGCTTCACCGTAAAGAACTCTTTGTGATTTTCTGTCTATCAGAAGCTTCAATCTAACATCTGATGTTTGCTCCATTGATGATGCCTACTTTTTATTGTTTACAGTAAATTTCTGGATTAACTTACGTGCACTTCGACTATTTTTACTTGTTTCACCCTACAACATTTGTTTATCAAGAAAATCCTTGAGAAGTTAATTTCCCTGATGCCATCTTTGAAATTAATATTTAATATATAATGTTTCATGTTTTTTGTGAGGTGATTATATACAATAATATATATACTACCATGAACTCATCGTCTCTTAGATCATTGGAATACATATCACACAATAATCCGAAATGGAAAGAATTCTTATCAATTTAATCAGCTTAAAACTTTCAGTAGGGTGCAGTTTTATGTATTAAATGCAGAAGAATCAGATATGAAGCAATGGAATGGAAATATGCGGAGCATCAAAGTAGTGATTGATTATGAGATGAGAACAGAAATGAACAGTGTGAGTTTATAATAATGCAAAAGCAACTGTAAGGAGTGGAAGTGGCTTACCTTATAGTCGTCGAAAGAGGAGCGAGGATGGCAATGGTGGATTGAGAGAGAGAGAGAGAGAGCATCCCATTTTGAGAACAGAGGTGGTTGAGAGAGTGAGACAAAAAAGGGGGCTTCTTCTAAATTTGAATCAGATCATCCTGTTTTTTTTCTTTTTTCTTTTTTCTATTTTAAGAATAATACTAAAACAGGGTCACAAACATTTTTGAGCTAAAGGAGAAGAATTTGGAGTTGAAGTGTATTCAGTTTTGACAAATTTATCTATTCACTCATATTATTAGTATTAAATAAATGAATAAGAAGAAATAAGATGGGAAGAAAAAGTTTAATTTTAAAAAGTGAAAAATATACAACTTCGAACTCAAGATATGGCCATAATAGCATATTAATCCATATCAGTCAACTGAAAATTCTTATAAAGACCAAAGTGTTACTGTTAACAAGAAGAACTCTAACCCAATGACATGACACTAACTTGACCCAAATGTTCTCTACTTTAAAAAATAACCAAAATACTAATTTATATCATCATACTGATAAGTGATACCAAAAAAGATTGATTAGAATATTGAATTCAAAACCCAACACACAACACAAAACTAACACTCAACAATCAGATAGCATGCTTGACAACATCCTCAGACAACTTAACCTCAATGTCAGGGTGCGATCTGCGTCTTTTAAGGAAGGCATTCGTGAGAACTGTCTTCGACTGCAACGAGGCCTCCAGTAATTCCACACCCTACAAGCAAAGCTTATTCATCAGAATAGCATAACAGTTAATTGATCATAGGGACCAAACAAAAACTAAGTCTAATCTATAGCCACCAACTTAACCGAAACCAATGTTTTAAAAATCGGTCGAGGCTTACGCCTCGAGGCGCGCCTCAAGGCGAGGCGGGAGTAAAAAGCCTCGAGGCTTAAGCCTTGATAGTGAAAAATGAGGCTTACGCCTCATTGAACAGAGGCGTACGCCTCAATGCTAACGCCTCTGAGGCTTAAAAGGCTTAAGCCTTTTGTTCCTTTTAATTTTGTGTCAATAATTTAAAGTTTTTAATTTTAATGAAGAAGGTGGGTCATGTTTGTGACTCAAATATTGATAATAAATGTATCCATTAAGTTGTTTTAAAGGATAAATACCATTATCAAGGTGGAGGTGTCTCCCTTCCTTTGAGTCTTTGACAGCACCACATTTATTTTCTTCTTTTCTTTTTCTTTTTTTGTCAAAACCAACATATTTTGTCTTTTCTTTATGATTTTTTTTTCTATTTTCTTTTCATTGTTATTATTCTGTTTTTCTATTTTACCAATGATGTTCAATTCTTTATTTTTTATTTTTTTCTCATTATTAAATTAGATATTATTATTATTACAATTATTTTTCACTTAATTTTTTTTATAATCATTTATGTTTAAACTCAGTTTGTTTTCTTTTCTGTTTTTATTAATAGAACACTCCATTTGTCATTTTTTTTATTACTTTAATTTATTTTTTAATTATTTATGTTTACAATTAGTTATGTTTTCTAAAGTTTTTTTTTCTTCCTATTATTATGTTTACACAAATTCTATATTTTGTGTACTTTTAAGGGTAATACTATGTTAAGAACTTATAGAATTTAAAAAAGTATATTTTATACTTTAAATATGTATTTTTTAATCTAAAATGAGGCTTACGCCTCATACCACCTCGAGGCTTACGCCTCGCCTCGAGGCCGCCTTAAGCCTTTTAAAACTTTGACCGAAACAATAAAGACCTGTTCGTCCACATTAACTTAAAACAACGAAGCAAGCAAAAACTTGTGGTCTGTGGATATGTATGTATATTATTACCTCGTTGACATCCAAAGTGATGGCTCTCTCCTCCAAAGAATCCACATCCTGGACATTAAACTTCTTTAAAAGAGTTGTAATGGAGAAGTCAGAAATGTGCTTCACAGTCAGGTCATCCATCACAACGTAAGTTGCCAAATCCTTCACAAATCCAGCAGCTGGTTGATTTCCTGCACTCGGAAGCGTCCCCACATATGTACAAGCTACGCTCATGCGATTCTTACAACTCGGACAAGTTGTATTTTGGTTATCAGAAATAATGTTGGCATGGCAATGAGAACAAGAAGGATAAGAAGGATAAGAAGAATAAGAACTTCTACTGCACGAATAAAATTTAGGTGCAACTGGGACACCAACATCAGGCAAGAGTTTGGTCAAACAATTGAATAAGACTTTGGGTTTTAGGATTGCATCCTTGCTTTGGCTTGGCTGCAAAAGATATGCCTCGTTCAAGGTTTCGACACTCTCGTAGAGATTTCCCAAACACCCTACCATGCCATCCTTTTTCAACAGCCTAATCACAGCCCCAAGTGGAAGGGACAGTACATTCAAAAGAAAGTCGATGAACGTCTTGTCTGCTTCGGCGTAAAGAACTCTTTGTGCTTTCGTGTCTATCAGAAGCTTCAATCTAACATCCGTTTGCTCCATTGATACAAACTTCCAAAATGGGACAAGCAAGATTTTCTTTAATTAGTATCAATCAAGCATAGCAATATGTATACTAAACTGCAATATGTATCTCTAACTCCTTGAATTCGTGACAAAGATAACACTTTTTTTGAGCATCATGGGTAGGTGGGCCTATAGTCAAAAGGGACTTAACAAACACAAATGTAACGGTCCATCCATGGTGGTTATCTACCTATGAGAATTTTTTTGACATCCAAATATTGTAGGGTCAGATAATAAGTCTCGTTAGAATAGTAAGTTAGCCCAGACATTCATGAATATCAACAAAAAATAAAATAATAATACTTTTTTTATATCATAAGTCTTCGGGATAGTTTATGTACCCCTCGACTATTCTTATTAGACACACCACTAACCTTACAAGTTTACAACATTTAGGAATAAGAAAAAACGAGAAGAAAATTATTTCTCATTTCAATAACCCCGTCTCACCCCATGAATTGAATTCATAACTTTTAAATTTAAAGACCTCATATGACCAGTTTGATTATGGTTACGATAGGCATTAAAAAATGTAGTCCAAAATAAAAAGAATTTTACGATTAATTGCATATAGCACGGGCTACATAAGGTTAAGAATATCAGTAGAATTGGGTTTTGTGTAGTTATTAGTAAAGAGTAAAACTCCTCTGCGTATCCTGAGAGTATTATTGGATGCCACACAAAATTATGTTATAAAAAAAAATATTGAAAAGTGAATAAATTTTGTGGCATCCACATAAGCCAAATGTCTTATACACATTTATGTGTAGAGAAGTTTTACTTATTAGTAAATGCCGATAGAATTACTTAGATATAGACCAATAGAAAATATGCAGCATCGAAATAGTGGTGTCCATTTGATAATGAACCAAGCCGATTGAACTGATTATGAGAGAAATGAATCGAGAATTGCGAGTAATCAATTTTCAAAACAAATTAAACGATAACGATATGCGAAGTTGCGAACAGAATGGAAGTGGCTTACCTTACTAGTCGCAGAGAGATAAGATCGATGATGCGGCGGCGGCGGCGGCGGCGGCAACCAAGAAAGGGGACGGTGGCTTGTAAACAGAGGCGGTTGAGAAGTTTAGAAAAAAAGGCTTGCGAATCTTCTGGAGTGTTCTATAGGATTTTGGTGGGTTTGTGATTTTGTTATTATTATTATGCAACCGTTTGTAATTTTAAAAACAAGGTTTTTAAACAAGGGTATAAGGGTCATTTATCATTATTAGTATTTACTGTTAATATAGAAATGATGACTTAACGATTTCATTGTTTAGTGGTAATTTCGTTCAATCCTCACTTACCGAAGGAATAAATTCATTTGAATTTTGTAGTAGATAGTAAATTTTAGTATCTATATTTTAATTTTTATAATTTTGTAAAAATATTTCATACATAATAAATATTGGGAAATTGTAATAAATGATGTATTTTATACAAATAATTATAAATATAGACAAATTTAAAAATATTTGCATTTATAGTCATAAATACAGTTTAATACAGTGTTATTAGCAATTATTTAAATACAATATTTTGTATTATTAATACATTATTATATGTTATTAATACAATATTATGTATTATTACAATATTATATGTTATTAATACCCTATGATGCATCAAATTATTAATATCATATTATTATTAATACTTATGACTGTGATTGCTATTTTTTTGTTTAGTGTAATCATATTTGTAATTATTTTTTGTTTATGCAACTACTTTTAAAAGATGAATATATTTATCCATTAAAATATGAGAGTTCAAACTTGTAATTACTAGATTCAAACATGTAATCTATTTGTCATTATATTATATAGTACATCATTAGAATAATATTTTTGTTGACGTAGACTTCTTCTTATCAATTATTTATATAACATTAAATTTGAAATTTAAATAGCGTTACAATTAATCGTACACCAAGCAAAAAAAACATGATAAGAAGCGACATTAATTTATAAAATTTTGATAATATGCTTCTTTTGAAATGTCAAGTTGAAGATTATTTGCGACATTAATTTATAAATACGTTCGTGTTTCTATTCTAGATGTATTATATTTAGGTACAACATCCTAGATTATAAATATTTTTGGAATTTGTTTTTTTTAAAAATTAATAAGTAGTTTTTAAGCTTTTTAAAATTGGGGAATATTTTTTAAAGCTACATAATAATTTAGTTATTATTTATTTTATTTAGTTAATAGAGAATATGAAGGTTGTTTGGGGGCAGGCATCAGAAACCCTAATCAGCAAATACGTGTCCGGTTAAAACGCGATGCTATAAATTGGTACCGTCCTCTTCACTCGTACCCTTCTTCTCCTTCCTCCCGCTTCTCAGAAGAATCGATCCAGAAGAACCAAATCTTCACCAATGGCGCCAAAAGGTATAATCTGTTTTCTGATTTTGTGTTTATTTCACTACGATGTGTTCGTTCTTTCCAGTTTCTGCTTTCATTTGTTTCAATCCAAGCTTTCCCCCATAGATTCAATTTCTGCTTTCATTTGTTTCCGAAATCTATTTCTGCTCTGAACAATCGGAATTAGAATGATTTTGATGTGAGAAAATGATTGATGTTCGTTTTCGTTCAATATATGATCCGGGTTGGGTGTGCTTTTAACTAGTTGTGCTTTTAACTAGACCAGTCCGAAATTTTGGGTAGGTCAATCTGCCAACCCTATGTGTTAGAGGAACTCATACAACTTTATATATTTTCGGGTTGTGTTGGATTATCGGATGAATTTAACTCATTTTTCATTAGTTCACAAAAATGTTAAGGAAAAAAAAAAAAATGCATGATTTGAAGCCCGACTCAAAATGTCTATGTTGTTAATTTGCAAAGAACTTATTTGGTTACATATTTATATATATATGCTTAGTACAGGTTGGGGCCAAAACCCGAACCCAATGAAAATTATAACCCAACTTGGGGATGCTTGTTTTCTTTGTACACTCCTACTTTTAACACCATTTGAGATGGTTTGGTGGATATTTTATTGTGAATTGTAAGGATTATACCGGTGGAAGCCGAGCTGACTAAACTGGGCTATGTAATTATGAGCTTTTGATGCTCTGGGTTAATCCTCTAAAGAAGGGTATTTGTCTTGTGTTTTGTGTTTTGCAGCTGACATCAGCAAGAAGGCCGATCCCAAGGCTCAAGCCTTGAAGACTGCCAAGGCAGTCAAGGCTGGTCCAACTTTCAAGAAGAAGGCCAAGAAGATCAGGACTTCAGTTACATTCCATAGGCCAAAGACATTGAAGAAGGACAGGAATCCCAGGTATCCTAGGATCAGTGCAACTCCGAGGAACAAGTTGGATCAGTATCAAATTCTCAAATATCCACTGACCACAGAGTCCGCAATGAAGAAGATTGAGGATAATAACACCCTTGTTTTTATCGTTGACATTCGTGCCGACAAGAAAAAAATTAAGGATGCCGTGAAGAAGATGTATGATATTCAGACCAAGAAAGTGAACACTTTAATCAGGTATGCAATGCTTTGTTCAGAAACCTTGATGAACAACAATTTCTAACCTACATTTGGCATTTTAAGTATTTATCAACTTGGTATTATACAAAAGAAACTTTAGTTCATGATCATATTTCTAGCTGTGCAGCTAAAAATACCTTAGTTACAGTTTCATGGTTGTTTGAGCTTGATTGTATCATTATACTTCATTTTTAATCAATGTATGGATTCTCTATTGATAGATACATTGTGAATCATGATAATGACAGATTGATTCCCTAATATATAATCCTGCATTCGTGATGTGCAGGCCTGATGGTTTGAAGAAGGCATATGTTAGGTTAACTCCAGATTACGATGCCCTTGATGTGGCGAATAAGATCGGTATTATCTAAATTTGCAGGGCTTAGAACGAGTATATTTTCATATCATTTGTCATTGTCACTTGTTTAAATTTTGGAGAGCACTTTTGTAGTAGGACCCTAGTTTTTATTCTCTTTTTCTTTTTGAATATGTAATGGTATTTGTTAGCTCAGCTAGACTGGGTTCACGGTACATGGAACCCATTCCAATCATTTTCATTTTTGTTTGTTCAGACTCCCCATTATATCATTACTGAATTTTGTTCTTTACTACAACCCATTTTTGGCTTTTTAATATATTGGTCTCCAACATCTTATCAAGTGGTTGTGATTGTTGTGAATTACATTATTTATTGTAGAACATTTTCTTTCAACATATCATCATCTTCTTGCCTGGTAGATCCCTTCAAGATCATAACTTTAAGCTGCCCGAGTGGAACATCCCCGTTCGCGTTCTTCAGAAATGCATTCGAGCTAGAAATGTAGTAACTTGCAAGGTCGAACTAAACATAGGTAGCAAAATTTACACAACTATTTTTAGA
>JBBMEF010000002.1:6118079-6133974 GCA_037832685.1 Sicyos baderoa | reverse complement strand
TTAAAATATTATTATTATAATTTTAAAAAGAAAGTTGTTAAGATTTTTTTTTTTTTTTTTTTTTGGTCGCGTCTTTCAGAAAGACGCCACCCAACTGACGTTTCGAATTCCGGTCTTTTCGTCAATCGACGCGTCGTTTTGACCGTTGATCCGGAGTCGCGTCTTTCAGAAAGACGCGACAAAAAAAAAAGAGTGAAACGCGACGACCCCAAAATGTAAATATTTTGAGTTCGAACCCCAAATGAATAGCTTTGGGGTCCGGACCCCTGCATGCCATTTTTCCTGATCTGAACTAAATACTATTTGTCTCTTTGACGATTCGTTTACAGAGCATTAGAAAATGTGTGGATGTTAATGTCTATGTGACGCTTAAGCTTCATTAAATTACTAATACTTGTAATTAGTTTCAAGCCACTAACACCTTTAAATCATAAATATAGCTCATTATTAACAGTGTTTTCAACCGATAAGGTTTAAATATGATCAATTCCTAATCACTGGTGAGTTTGTAACGTAAAAATAATCATTTTTTACTCAAAACTGCAAGATTAAAAGGAAAATATAGAAACCAGAGGATATTATAACTGTCATATTAAACATACTACAACAGATTAGGATATTATAATCTTGATCCAGATGTCCGATTGAAACAAACAGCGTTTCCTTATCGACATCAAAGGTGATGATCTTCTCATCAGAAACTTGTATGATATTAAACTTATTCAAGAGAGTAATGCTGGAAATTGTCCATCACCATGTAAGTCACCACACCCTTCACAGTTCACATACCCTTTTTTCCACATTTGTTGCCTGTTGTGAACTTGCATCTGCACTTGGTGGATGTACTAGTACTTCCTATGTTCATTTGCTGCCTACAACTCGGACAGAGCGCTGTAGGGTCATCATCAACATTAAGGGACCACTAACTGATCCGACTCCACAGATCGAAGTGTAATCACTCAATTTAGAAGAACCAACAATAAAGGCAAGGCAAATAGACAAAATAGTCTCCCAAGCAAGAACCTTAACCACCATGAGGTAACGAACCTCAATTTGGCTAGAGTTAAACTCCATCATCACCCCTCTATCGGAGTTTTTAAGAGTCTTTAGGGGGTAATCGCTCGTCCATATCGATGACTTAAGTATAGGACCCCATCAAAGAAGAGGAGAGGAAACCTCTCTCCCACAGCGAAGAAAACGCTTCTCCACCAGCCTTAGGACCTTTGTCCACCAGTTCATGATCCAATCTCAGATATACAACCCACTTCAAAAGCACACCAGCACAGACATAAGAAGCTTTCATCTCATATCAGATCCTGCCATTGATGCCAAAAACTTTCAATATGGTCTTAACTTGTGTTTTGGCGCATCCTGCGGTAGTATTATGTAGTGTGCCTACTTTTCCATTAGTTTATATGATAAAGGTTGTGGATTCAATCAATAATGGTCGAGGTGAGCGTAAACTAGCTCGAACACTCACAATTTGCACTTCTCCATTAGTTGCCTTGAACAGCCAACAAGAATGGTATTTCACGGCATAAGTATAAATCCAAAGACCAGGAGGCCATGAGTTCAAATCCTCCCACTCTTTGTTGTCGTAAACTAAAAAAAATTACCTCAAACAAGAAGGCATTACTTATAGTGATTTATCGATCATCCCACCGCAATTTCACGAAGGCAAACTTAAAACAAAAGGTTCATAATAACATAAAGAAATGAGAAATGAATAACTAAATCAGATGTCAAAAGGAAAAGAGCTTAAGTGGAGCATTATGTACGATCTAGTAACTAAGAGGTTACAGTCACAGATTCAAAACACCAACCGAAATCAAGAAAAACAAACAACTAAAGCAGACGACACTGTGCAATGAACATTAATCCCAGTAGAACATGACAAGAAACACATAAGAAAACATTCCTCTCCTGTTTCTGCTTCAGCTTCCTCTCATGAACCTTCTTGACAATTGGCACTGATACAAAATAATAATCAGTGAGTTTGAAAGGGAAACAACAAAAATACAAAAACAGAGTTTAATTTGTGGGAATACCATGATGTTTTGTGAAGTCAATCTGTCGAACAAACATATCAGTCAGCACAGTGGGCGTGTGCAATGAAGCCTTCAACAACTTCAAGCCCTACAATTTATACCAAACAAATTATCATAACATTGGTGTTTGTTCATCTCAACTCTTTATGCATCTAAATACACTACCAAACACACTTCTTAAATTCTTAATTTCAAATGGCAAATAAAATTGATAAGATCCTAACCACTAAGAATTGTATTATGATATCAAGAAAACAGAACTACAATCTAACCCTAGGTGAAAGGCACCTCGAACGTCCCTTTTGGACAAACTAATCCAAGTCCTAACTGTTGAGAACTCCACATTGATAAGGTGAGGATATATCTTAGTGCATATAAGGTAGGTGGACTACTCCTCTCATGACCAATTGATTTTGAGATGGATGTCCACACTATTTTCACACTAACTCATTCCCATACATTTGGATGCCTCTCTCAAATCCCCACACTCTAATATATAAATGTGACTGTCCGAGCCAACTTGGCGCATCTCGACTAATCACATACCGCCTGATCCTACAACATTTGAATTTCAAGTAAACTCGTAGAAAATTAATTCTAAAGTAAGTGACCACCATGGATTAAACCATTTAGTCTAACAAAAACCCTAACTAATTATGCAAATGTCTTAAGGCCCAAACCTGTCCGAAACACACTATAAAAAGTTAAAATATATTTTTTTAGACCCGAAAATTAGTGCTTCGCTCATCTATCCATTCACAACAAGAAATTTTACAATCAAGCCTCAACCAACAAGGCCACTCCTTGGAGACTATAATAGTTGGACTAGTCACCAAATAAGGATCAAGGGAATCATAAAGTAGAGAATAAAAACAAAAACATAAACATGAACATGAACATCGAAAAGGGCAATGACAAACCTCATGGATATTGAAATACACAAGCTCCTCCTCAATGAACCCAATATCCTTCACATTCAACTCATTCAAAACAGAAATAGTGGACATGGAGGAGTGAGGCATGGGCTTAACACTAAGATCATCCATCACCATAAACATACCTTTCTCCACATAACCTCCCTCAATAGCCCTAGCTTCCCCACCTCCATAAACATAAGCAGCATCGCCGGTCAACAAACTTCGGCATCGGGGACACTTCGCGCCATACGTAGCACTAATACTCGGGCAATCGTGGTTGCGGTTAGGACACGAATAATACTTCTTCGGCTTAAGAAGGTTGTCCGAATGCCGATTCATCTCGAAATAGTCGATCCGGTTCAAGGAGTCGACGCTGCGGAAGAGACTCGAGAGGGGATCAACCATGGATTCTGTGGAGAGAAGCTTGACCGCAGTGCCAACAGGAAGGGCAAGAATGGCGAACAAGAAGTCTATGAATGTGTTGTCTGCTTCGCCATATAAAACCCTTTTCTCTTTTCTGTCAATCAAAAGCTTCAGACTCACTTTCTTTGACATGGCCATGGCGTTTCCGAAGTATGAATGTTAGTTGGTTCAGACTGAATGAATTGGTGGCACGATTGATTATCTGAGTTTGCAATCAATCCCCTTCCTCCGATTTATACTTAAAAAAAAAAAAAAAAGTTAGTTAGTTAGTTAGGGCTTAGGCTAGAGTCCGTTTTATTTTACGTTTACAAAAATTGCTTGCTTTTGTTTCTTTTTTTAATTACATTTTTTTCTCTCTTAATAATAAAAAACTGTTTCTCGTAATTAACAAGTTATCGTAAATGAGTTCCTACAATTCTAATCACCTTTGAGAGAATTAAAAATATCGATTTTAGAGATTGAAGATGTGATACTGATGTTTAGTTTATAACCAAATATGAAATCATTGTATCACTAACCCATTCGATAATTCCAATCACTTATTTCTAACACTCATTGATAATTACATTCAAACGAGCTATTATCTACAACCGGTTTATAAATATGGTACATTCAAGAGAGCTATTGCTAAAACTTAAGTTAATAATTACTCAATCATTCTACAATTCCACTTCCAAACACTTTCTTAAGGTTAATATCTTTGACCAACTCCTACATCTTAATTATATAGGGTGTTTATTTCACAATTTTAAAGAGGATTTGCATGGACTATTTACTAAATACTTTTAGAAAAATTACATCAAAACAAGCTATTATACTATTCAAAACAACTCTTTATGGAGCTAAATACCGATTTTTAAAATCAAACTCGTGACCAAAGAGTTGAAATGAATAACCACCAATCAAAATAATCAATACGTCACCAACCTATTCATTATATATATATATTTATTTATTTATTTATTTAATGTAATATTTATCCTATTAATTTTTTACAACTAAACAGTAAAACCATGGTGTCTAATTTTGATTTTAGTTTTAAAACTTAAATTTTGTATATACATATATAATATTTTGATCATTAATTTTGTATTTATCATTTTGATTATTTTTGTCTTAACTATCAAGTTTAATTACTTGATTTATTTTATATATTTAGTAATTTGGAGGATCAAAATTTACTAATTTTAAGTCTAATGATGTTCAAATGGTTTCATTGTTGGGTGGTAATTTAGATCAAAAATCCACGATCACGAATTTAATCGTGAAAATCTATGTTTAACTTTAATTTATTTTTCCTTCTTAATTTGTACTAAAATATACTAATTTTAAGTATAATTTAAATAATAAATAAAATAAAATAAATTTTAAAATGATATTTTATCAACCAGAAGAAAGAAAAAATACTGCATCCATTCAATTTTCATTATCGTGTCTCATTAAAATCCTAATTAATAATAAAATATAGCTCATTGGTTAACAGCATTTTCAATCGAAAAGGTTCAAATATGATCAATTCCTGATCACTGGTGAGTTAACGTAAATAAAAATAATCAAATTTTACTCTAAACTGCCGTAAGCAGAGGATGAAGATTAAAAAGAAAATACACAATCCTGAGGGTAAAGATGTAAACATCAATTTGCTGATAAATGCCCCAACTACCAAATGGTTATCAATCGGAATACCAAATGGTTATCAAACGGAATACCAAATGGTTATCAAACGGATGACTAAATGTGTGGTTTCTATTTGTGCCATATTCATGGACATCATTTTATTTCATATAGCTTCTTTAAGGTTTAGAAGATTTGTCTCAAATTGAAAAAAAGAAATGGAAGGCAAGAGGAGTAAAAGAAAGATTAATCCAAGCAATTAATAAGAAGGCAAAAGGTAAATAAGATAAGTTAGGCAAGAAGGGCCTTTACAATATCAAATTTGAATTACTTGATGGTGGGGTTTTGTGTTAAAGCTTTGCTCTCTGTACAACAACTTGTTAACACTTTTGCTATAAACGACTAACAATTTCAACCGTCTCCTGCAAACATAGCAACCAATGTGGAAAAAACACAGTTAGAACTCGGCATTTGTTGAGATTACAACAATTGGGGGTAGGAGGACTCGAACATATGACCTCTTGGTTATTGAGATATACTAATGCCACTGAGCAACTGCTTATGTTGGCCAGCTTTTCATGGATTTTAAAATGCTAACAAAATAGAAATTCATTAAAACACTTTACCAATCCCAGAACAGGTAGTAGACATCAAATGAATAGAGACACGAGAAGTGTCTACAAATTAAAATCCCAGGTCAGTCTCGAACCTAAGATTTTGGAAGAACACACCTTCAAAGCCCAAACCTTTTGACCACCGTGCTACACCTTCGAGACCAATTTAGGAGTATTAATTATTCTCTTCAAACTTTAAGCTTGAATAAAAAGGACAAGACCATGGAGACGAGGTTTCGGTGCACCTAACCTTGGCAATAGAGAAAACCAGCAGGCTATGTACTTCACTTCACTTATTATTATTATTGAATACATGAATCATGATTATTCTAACCAAATTTAGGCATCTCAACTAATCTTTGGAAGTTAGTTAGAATTACGCCTTAACCATGAATTGAACTCATAATCTCTTTGGAATCCCAAGATTAAGAAGTCTTGCCAACGTCAACTTTTCGACTGTGTTTTGTGAAGGCCCTTTTGTGGTTCTTGTTTTTTGTAGCCCTCATTTGTAACGTCAAAAGACAAACATGACAATACAGAGCCAAGACAGATTTCTCCGACCAAACTAGCAAAGTCTTGGGAAGATTAGCTTAGATTTTTGCTTCGCCACAGTGAATTGGATAAAAGATGTAAGAGCTTAAATTCAATTTTTCAACTTCCACCAATATGTAAACAGTTGGAAAAGAATAACAGAACGCTTCACTGGTTGAGAACAGAGAAACAGACACGTGACCTTGTCAGCAGAAACAGACGTCATGATTTCCTTTTTATTATTGAAAACCAGGAATTTTTTTCTTTTTTTTGATATATGTGACTGTGCCAGCTTTCGCGCAACTAATGTCACGGGACATACCGCCGTCTGACCCTACAACATTTGGATGTCAAGGAAACCCGTAAGAAATTAATTCCTAGGTAGATGGACTCATCATTAAAATACAAGCCTCGTCCCAATAGAAAACCAGGAAATGGGAACTTTGCTCCACTATACCCGAAGTAACCATGCGCCATTAAATCCTCCAAAAGTTAACCAGGGATGGTCTCATCATTAAAATACATGCCTCATCCCAATAGAAAGCCATTCAAAAATATAAAAAACACAAAGTAAAAACAAGGATAGGATTGTAGAAGCAGAGAATAAATATAATCAAACAACGTCTAGCATCATCATGCTTACCTCACTAATTTTCGCAAGGGGAGTTCATCTTCTTAATCATGACTAAGTTTCATGGCTTGCTTAGCCAACTCGACAATCGAATAATCTTCATAATCATGACCAGATTAAGGAAGTGTCCATAGCAGCGAGGCTACAACAGACTCAACCGTGCAAGAAATTCCTCTGTTTCTTCACCTTCTTTAACGATCTGTTTTCACAAGAAGTTTGTAGGCCAGATCAAAACATGCATTATATAATGGAGAAATGAGTCACAAAGAACAAAAAACATAGATCTAATGGAGATGTTGGAAAAAAACTAAGCTACTAAGAACAACGCATTGTCACTACTATATTTACAGACCGCAATGCATAACTCCGGTGCGTTTCTAATTCCATGAAGAAAACATTTTACAGAATTAGACCAAAATGAATGAATTGAGGAGAAAACAACCAATGAATAAAATTACAGTAGTAGGCAATACTTACTATTTTCATTATGAGTCTCTCATTCCATATTTTTCTTTTATTGATTTCGATTGGGTGAGCAACTCCAAGTTAGAAAATATGTGTGTGATTTCCAGCAAAAAAACTAGATTCAAAACTTCAGTTGAGAAAAGTTTAATTGAGCAAGAAACAACACACATATCTCACACCAATACAGTTTTGGCATTTTAAAGTTTAGAGCAATAATATTTTGTTTTTACTCATTCCTAGATTAGTAGCAGAAGTTGAAGATGAATCAAACAAAACAAAAAAATAAGGTCCAAAGTACCTTAATTTCTGTGTTTTCTGGCAGGCCTATTTCAGTAAGTACATATTGTCCAACTTTAACCCAGTCTATCTTTTCTAAATCTACCAACTCTTTATCCCTTTTTACTCGAACCTGAGATAAATCATGGTCAAAAGAATTTCCTACCCAAATATACAGCATCATGCCATCCTTCTTTCCTAAATACCTACTCGGAGAGAAAATCACTATAGCAGCTTTAGAATTGAGGTAATTAGTGTCAAAAGCTGCAATCTTTTCTAACTCCGGCCAACAATATGCCATAGGATGGACAAACTCATCGTCTTGCTTCCCATTTGACACGGTGGATACCATGCCTTCTTCAAAAAGTTTTGGATGGCTTTTCCATGAACTAGTAGTAGATTGTCCATCAACTTCAGTTTCCTGCTGACACGAGGCCACACTACCTACCCTCACACCCATTACATTATCAATGTTCTTGAAATTCTGAGTCGAACGTGTATGTTCATTTACAACCCTACTATCGATAGGCTCTGAGCCACTTTTCATATTAATTGATACATTAAGAGAGCAAGAAATATTGTTCTTCCTCTTACCATCTTCTTGAGTGGAAAGAAACCTTGAGGCACTATTTGTTGCTCTGATTTTACTAGGCATTGTAGGCAGTGTAAGAGATTTTGCACTACCTCGGCGTTCTGCAAGAGAAGGTGAAAACTTTTTGGAGGGGAATGAGAATGAGTGAGAACTTGATTCCAAAGGAACTGCATCACGAGTTTCTGGACCATTGGGCACAGTTTCTAAGGAACTATTGGATGAGATAAGAGTCATGTTAGAAAAGCTAGACAGAGAGGAAGAAACTGGAACTCGAGGTGAAGATGCAGAAGGAGAATCTAAGGAGGATTCTGAAAAATACTTGGAACTTGAACTTGAATCAGAAGAGATGGAGTCAGGAGAAAGATAGATAGGTGAAGAAGATGATGAAGACAAAGAAAATGCCGAAGGCGATGAAGATTTGGCAGAAAAATTCACCATCATTAAAGAGTCTGAATAGGCCCTAGAGAGGGATATTCGAGGAGCTGATACAAAATCTTTCATATTCCCAGAGGCAAACTTACGCCTAAGCATACTCCAACTGCTTTCTCTAACAGGAAGATGGGTTTCATGCTTGTTCTCAGATGAAGGAAATGGAGGAACAAAACCACCAGTAATAGCCTTCTGGAAAATTTCAAAATCCACATTATAGGAATCAACTTTCCTCTCACCTAGACAAGGCTTACCTTTTGATTCCCCGAGATTGATTTTATTGTTGGATTTATCCATTAAAGGTAACAGGTTTGCAAAAGAATCCCAAAATTTTGCTGGTTCTTCCCCTTCCTTAATTACATATATAGGCCCTTGCACTCTCTCGTACCGAACAATCTGTACAACAGCTCCCCTCGCATCCCTTTCCATGATTGCTTCACAGTTCTTACCAATCCAAACAAATATGGAAGAAGGTATATGAATGATAAATGCTCCTCTAGAATCCAGAGCAGAGGGTGAAGGATCATTCAACATTTTAGGGACCAAATGCAAGGGATCATATGGTGAGTGCGGAGCAACTCGATACATCCTCAACAGTGAACTTGGGCTAAGAGGGAAAGCATGGACCCTCTTTTGGCACTGTAATAACTGGCAAGCAAATCCCATATTTGGGTCAGCAATACCTCTTGCTGCCTTCACATATTGAAATGCATCATCAAAACTCTGTCCTTCTCTCCACATCTGATAGGCAATCACCAAGGACGTTGACCGAGATACTCCCTGGCAACAATGAACAAAAACCCTTCCACTTTGCTCTCTCACGTCTTCAAAATAGTCAAAAACATCATACAGAATACTGGTAATATCCTCAGATGGGCTATCCTGCAACCACAAAGTTCTGTACACGAAATCATCTTTGAAGTACTCCGGGCAAACGAAACCTACACAATTCAACACATGAGTTATTCCATTCTGTTTAAGTATATCCCTATCTCGAGCAACCGCATCTCCTCCAAGATATACATGTTCCGCCACCTTTGAACACTTTTTGTCAAAGAAGGCAATCTTATCCCTCTTCACAAGCCCACAATTCTTATCTGGGATTCTCTGAATAGTCGACAAATCAAGTTTCAACCTCTCGCTATTTCCTCTCCCACTTGGAGTAGGAGGTTGCTGCCATTCGCCTATATCGTCCGACCCCGCCATCGGCCATTCATCCAAGCTTCGGCGGGCTATCGAAAGAGGCTGTAAAGGAGGCAAACACGACCTTGCCTTGCAATGCTGCTGTGACCTTGGAGTTAACGGAGGAGCAGGGTAGATTCGGCTCGGTCCATTGCTATCACCAAGACTCCCATTGGGGTCTCCACCATCTTTGTTCACTTCGGGATGGTGAAGGGACGATCGCGACGCAGACCAGGAGGCCGAGCGCCAGAACAATTTCCGACCGCCCCCAGAAAGCTGCACTGCAGAACCAGAAGTAGCAGAGTCCTCCTCAGTGCCCACCATGCCCACGCCAAAATCCACAGACAATAACTCAAAGAAGCCCAAGGAGATGGAAACCCTAATAAACTTTTCACCCTTACATAGAAATGAACATATCAGGCATTGGGCTGCAATCAAAATGAGAGATCGCCATCAACAAAAGGGCATAAACAAAAAAAAACACAGAAAATAACAAAATTAAGGAATGCCAACAATAAATCTCATAGTTCCCACTACCCAGATGAAATCAATAAGAACCCAGAAACCAAATTGCAAGGATTAAAGAACAGCAACAAAATCAAGAACAAATTAGAAACTCTCGAGAAAAAGGGATCAGAGAGACGACTTTTTCAAAGGAAAAGCAATTTACAGAGCTAGATTTCTAGGGTTTGCAATGAAATTTAATAATTAAAAGAAAAAAAAAACAAGAAAGAAAGAAGAGTTTGGATTTGAAACTTACAAAATCAAATAGAAGAGAAATGGAGTGATTGAAAGCAGAGCAGAGAATTAGAGAGAGAGAGAGAGAGAGAATTAGGGAGTGGTTTTGGAGAGGGAAGAAGAAGAAGGAAGAAGCACTGCTTCTCTATTTTTAGAGAGAGAAAGAGAGAGAGTAATGAACAAGATTTCAATGTGTTGGCCCTTTGGGTTGGATAATGTGGGTGAAATTTGTGGACTTTTTCTCTTTATTGCCAAATTACCATCATGCCATGTCTTTAATATCATCTTTATTTTTTTAGATTATGAACAGATGATTCAAACTCATGACTCACGATCAATAAATATATATTGTTGTTGAACTATTACTTTAATTTTACTCATTGATATAGTTGAGTTACGACTATGATGTTAAAAATGTTTAAACTTCTTTAATTTAAATTACATGATTGTAGGGAAAAAAATTACATGTTTAATCTTAAAAAGTATTTAATAAAAAATTTAAAGTAACTTTCAATTTAGGGTTTAATAACTTTGCCATATAACATAGCTTAGAAGAATTTTTTTTTTTTTTTTTTTTTTAAATCAACTTAGAAGAACAATGTGAGGTAATAGAACAATTTAAAAGAATAATAAAAAAAAAAAAAAAATTAACAACCTACGTTATTTTATTTAACCTAAAATTTATCATGTTAAAGGGTAAAAAAATGTATCAAGGAATAAGTTTTTTTTTTCTTTTTAGCTTCAAGGAATAAGAGTAATAATAAAAAAAAAAGAAACCGAAAATGAATACATACATTAGAGAAAAAAGTGTGTATCTTAGTATATTATATATATATATATTAGTTTCATTTAGTCAAGTCAACATTTTGTTGCTGCAAACCAAATAGTTCACATTTCCATTTTGAATTTAAAGCTATGGGCTCTATATTACTACCACTAAATCATGTCTTTTATTTTTGCATTTTTGGTGAGCTTGTTGTCTTTGGCTTTATTCAAATATTGCTTCTTCTCACTCACTGCTTCAACTATTATTTTTTACATTTTATGCATTTATATTCTAAAATACATAAATTTTCTCCTCAACTTGAAATTTGTGTTCATGTTTGTTCTCTTGTAGTTTATGGGTTGGAACTTAAGGGTGTATTTGGCTTTGAAGGGACGAGTTAAGTTGGGTTGAGTTTGGTAGGAAGAGAAGATAAGTGAGAATAAGTTTATGTTCAAGGGAAAAAAAGAAAAGATAAGTGATAATAAAGTTATGTTCAATGGAATGGAAAGAGAATTGTTGAAGTTTTTATTTAAATAAAAAAATAGATATTTAATAGTTTTTTAATAATAAAGTTATGTTTGATGTAATGGAAAGATAATTGTTGAAATTTTTATTTAAATAAAAAAATAGATATTAAATAATTTTTTAATATTTTAATATTTAAATAAAAACGTGGTGCCCAGCATGGAGTTGAATAGGAGTTGGGTAGACTTATGAAAATTCACGGGGCAAACATGGGATGAAACCCAACCCATCTCATCCCCACATTTTTCCCCCCACCCCAGACATGCCCTAAAAGTCTCAACTTTGCTTGATGGCCATAAGAAGATTCATACCAAAGTGATCAATAAAGTGTTATCAAAATTAAAAGATGGGGGTAGGGAAGAAAAATTTAAGAAAATGAAAGTGAAATAAAAAGCATATATCAACTTGGTTATCTTTAATTCTATTTGATTGATACATTTTTATCATTTGCATGACAAACTTCCATCCCTAATAATGCTAGAAAAAGAAAACTAGCCTCAACTATCATGATGAAAATTAATCAAAATCACCACTTTTCTTTCATTTTTCTAGCTCATTAAAATGGGTAGGGCCAAGGCCTTTATTGTTTGGAATTTTCATACATGTAATCATCAGATCAAAATTTTGGCACTTCTTTGGAGTAAAAAGAGTAATGTGGCATTTTGACAACGACAAAAAAAAAACGTTTAATTACCGGACAATATTTGGGACTCGAGATTCGAACGCATAACCAATTAGTTTCTATTTGATACATAATGCTACTAAGTACTAATCTTTAGAATGTAGAATAACATTGTGTTTGTTTTTGCTTTGTCGATACCTTCTTAAGGTATCTGATTCAAATTCTACGATTATATTTTCTAAACTTTTGTATTTTTTTCAATTAGTGTGTTTTTTAAATTTCAATTGTATGCATTTTAGGTGTATTTGAATAAGAGATTTGGAAAGTAAACCAATTACAGATGATGATGATAACTACTAAGTAATAAGCAATCAAATCTCCACTAATTATATTTTATCAAGATTAACTATTAATATCAATACACATATGCTGGCAGTGGCAGTGGCAGAGTCTCTCCCTACTCCTTCCCTCTATGTCAGTTTTGATCAAGAATCTTCGATATACAAATCCCTCCTCCTAGATGTGTAGCGGATTCATGAGATAATTCATCGGTTGTGCATGTTGTCTCCTCTTAGGATTTAAAGTTGGTTGTTCAACTTCTAAAGAGATCGATTTGTATTACTGTATTATTTTATTATAAAAAAGGTTCAGATCCTAAAAACCTTGCAACACTTTCATCTAATCAATGAAAACGTTTTCATTTCCTATCCAAAAACAAACAAAAACATATATATTAACAGTAATTGACATGACATGTATCATCAATTTACAAGTCACAGATTTGAATTCCTCAAACCCAATAAATACGAACTTTAGAGAACATGATCCATAAATACATTAGTACAAAAATCGACATTCAAAGAAACAATCAATTTATGTTCCAAAAATGAGTAAAGATAGAGAGAGCCATGTAGAATGGTTTAAACAATTGAGCCTACTTGTGAGTTTTTCTAGTGAATTCCTTCAAGTTCAAGGAACTTTTGATTTGGATTGGACCATTCATTCTTTGAGTAGTGAGAAAAGGGAAATTTCTTGTGGGACTAAAAAAAGACCAAACTTCCAAATTTAATCAGCTAAATATCTTGCCAACATTAAGATTATGGCATGACATTGATGTTGATGTGCCCACAACAAATGCATAATGCCAACCCAATAAATAATATCAAAATTATTTCAATATATTTCTAAATTCTGTGTAATTTTGACCTTGACTATGGGTTGTTTGGGGACAAAGAGATCCATTGTGGAGAATGAAAAGCATTCTCTCTATAATCTCATTTTTACTTTCTTTCAGAAGTATTTTCTTTCACCTCAAACGCAAGTGATGATTCTACTCATAATCATTCTCTTTATTCTATACACAATTAATAATCATTCTTATTCTCTGTCTCAAACAGTCCTATCTAAGTGAAGTTCACGTGCATAGGAGAGTCCAAATATGACCAACATGTTTGCATGGATAGAACTATTAGTCATACTCATTCGCTATCCAAATGATCACTAAGTAAATCCATAATGGCTATAATCCATACAAGGCTGAGTTTTAAGACCCTTTCTTACTCTTTTAATAGGGTGGACAATTCGAACTCATGACCTCAGTTGAGCTCTCTCTTATTGGCAATCCTTTTCTTACTTTTGTTCTCTCAAATAGGTGAATCAATATGAATAAATTTTAACAAGTGTCCTAAAGTTGGAGAGGAGAGTACCAACCAAGTATATTCACATTCTTTTGACAATGAACAAGATGCTCCACATGAACAAGCTCAAGTGTTTAAGCAAAGCAAACAGATCAGTAAATATCAAACAAGGATGAATGGCATGAAAAGATTGAAGTTTGCAATGGCACAAATTTTATTCCAGGCAAGTAGATATGTAGGATGCACAAAGTTAAACAGACATGGCATGAACTTTATTGGTCATAACATGATCCTGGACCGGTGGGAGGTCTTCGAGCGTAGAAGTTCTTGACTGGAGCAGCCTCAACCCCGCGCCTGTTCAGGAGGCACCGGAAGTAACTCAAGCGCGGTAGCACTGACAATGTGATATTTCCTGATACTGTCTCGTTCTTACTCCATAACCTCTCTGGAGGGGAAAGGTAAATTGAGTCAGTTACGTGTTCTAGGAGAAAAGAAACCCGAAAAGCTCTAATATTGACTGATAGCACAGTCTAGCCTTGCAAGTAATGGTGGCTGATAATGATATCAATTACAGGTGCAAAACATACCTGCAGCTGTAGCAGCTCGAGGCCATATTGTTTGCTGGACATTTGATGCATCGGCAGTCTCACCCCACATGCAAACTTCTCCTCCAATGACTAGCTTTTGCTGAGAAGGATCTGTTATTCCTTCGAGGGGATCGGCAAGATATGCGCGATCCCATGGGACATCTAAATGGTCAAGATACCAAACACCTTGATCACTAAAGATGCATTTAAAACCCTTCGCAACAGCGTTTGGACAAATCCCACCGCGCAACCTGTTGATAACAGCACATTGCGATGTATAGCTCAGGGGAGAGACAGAATATGGCAGTCTCTTGAACATGATAATGCGAAGATTCGAAACAAAAGTTAAACATACCAATTATGCACTATAGTCCTAGGATTCAGACCTTCTGCAAAGTTAACGAAAGTTTCCTCCCTGAAAAGAGAAGGATCTAAGTACTAAATACCAATGTATGCAAAATGAAACTGAAACTCTGTCAAAGAAGATTAGCACAATTTTGCCTAAAAAATGGATCAAATAATATAACACATATTCATTTAGTAACGATAGTTTTTTCCTGATATTCATACTATGTAATGTCTCTACAATGAAAACTATGAGCAACCAAATAAAAACTTGCATACCAATTTACGGGGGTCCAATTTTTAGAAATCGCAATTTCTTGAGCTCTAAGTACGAAATATTTATAGGCATCTTTAGTGGTCATGTTCTGATCCGAAAGCCTGCATTAGAAAAATCAAAACAAACAAGCAATATACCAGTCCATAAGCATCCAGCAATTTTCCATTTGAAACATGCTTCACCAAATAAACCCAACAAGATCAACAGAATTTCAAAATACTGAGATTTTACAGCCACGTGATCTCATTAAACTCCTTCCCCTAGATTTGTGTACAAGTTATTTTGAAACACTCCCTTATAATGTAATAGTCATATGAAACAGGCCTAATCTAATCAAACTGTTGATAAAAAACTGGCAAGTATTTGGTACTAAATCATCATCTCGCTACTTTATTAGTATGAACTATGAACTATATAAAAGGCAGCACAGGTATTATTTATGTGACTAAACTATCCAAAAAGTAGACAGTATGGTACATTTCTTAATCAAGATAGACGATGTCGTACCACTGTTTTACGTGAGAAACATTCTCCCAGCAATCTGCCAAGTATGGAATGAAATAATGATAATTGGTTATAGAAGAATCAACTCATGAAACTGTTAGAGACAAAGAATTGAAGACATATAGTAGAAGGAAGAAGAGTGAAAAGAGAGAAGAATGAGCTGGTTTTTATA
>JBBMEF010000002.1:6104053-6117979 GCA_037832685.1 Sicyos baderoa | reverse complement strand
AAGAATTTGAAAACAGAAGGAAGAAAATTTTGCAATTAGAGATTTGAAAACAGAGAAGGATTTGAAAACAGAGAAGGGAGGAAGGAAGGAAGGAATTTGCGTGAAGAAGAAATTTTTTGCGTGAATCTCAAATTTGCGTGCGTGAAGAAGAAAATTTGAAAAAAAGAAGGAAGGGCAAATTGGGGATTTAAAAATAGTGTAGCAAAATCTGATATAAATGAAATATTTTGAGATTTTTGCTATAATTTTAATTCCTAAGCAAAAATCTGGTACATAAGGTAAATTCCTTTTTTTAATTTCTAATTTTTGGTTTTAAAAGATTAGAATCATACATATTTGATAATAGTTTTTTGTCAAAAAAAAAATTAGAATATTATTGATCTAATAAACCTTAAATTTATTGATTTGAACTTTATTTATGGGTTGTTTTATTATTTTATAGCATTTTTTCAATAAAAAATAAATAAAAACTAATTTTCAAAAGTTGCTTTTTTTTTTTTTAATTTTTAGAATTCCTTTAATATTTTTAAATGTTTTAAAATTTTAAAAATGAAAAATAAAAAACAAGAACATATTATCAAACACACTCATTTTTAGAAAATCAAAAACAAAAAAAGAGAAAACGAAATAGTTATCAAACGTGTCTAAGATATATAAAGGTGGACTAAAGCTATATTCTTTATGTCTACCGTCGAAATTTTGTTCGAAATCTTAAAATAAGAATGGGGTTTGAGAGAAAAGGAAGTTCGCATCAGAAATAAGAGAAGCAATTCCTTTCAACAAAAAAAATAAAATAAGAGTAACAGTTTGAAATGATTTAGCTTAGGTAGCTTAGGATTAGAGTACAAAGTGTACAATTTCAATTCGTCTCGATTAATATTACTTAGAGCCGGGTATTACTACCCTTTAATTCTTATTATTATGAGCTTTTAATGTTGTATTCAAAAGCTCTTGACCTTTGAGAGGGGTTAAATGCAGTTATGTACTCTCAACTTTTTTCTTCATATTTTGTGTTCAAAAAGTTTGTAACCTGTTTAACATTTTCTTTCAAATGTAGGGCCTATAAGTTTTAAATTATGTTTTAATGCCCCTTTGATTTTCAATTTTGGGGTGTCGGAATAGAGGGAGAAGTCATTTGAAGAAGATAAAGTCTTGTTTGGTATGAGAAATTAGTCGCGATTATGACAGAAAACTCTTGTTTAATTAGTATAAGAGATTTAGAGTGGTTGTGGTAGGAAAAAGCTTGTTTTATAAGAGCTATTTTTTTTTCCCATTTGGCTTTTCAGATGAGTACTTGAAGATCCTCACCTAGAATAAGAAATTGAACCCATGAGGACTTGAAGAAACATTGATCCTATTGCGTAGCCAAAAGTCAACAACACAGTTGCTTTACAAGATCAAATTTGAATTACGTAGTGTTACAGCTCTGTACAACTTGTTAAGACTTGCTATAAACGACTTGGATTTTCAAGGGTCTCCTGCAAAACACAGCAACCAATGTGGGAAAAAAAACAATCAGAACTTTCCCAATAGAGAGAAAAGTAAAAAAAAAAAATAATAATAAGAACAAACTGGAATATTGCAATTTGCATCCTTTTTTTTAGTAGGAGATGAGACAAATACGATTCTCGGAATCGAACTTGTGACGCACCTCTCTATTTTTTGTAAGGGGAGTTCATCTTGATGACTAACTTGCTAAGCCAGCTCAACAATTGAATAATCAAGGAAATGTCTATTGTGTATTAGCAGTGTGGCTACAACAGATTCAATCGTGCCAGAAATTCCTCTGTTTCTTCGCCTTCTTTAACAATCTGTTTTCACAAGAAGTTTTCAGGGAAGATCGGAGCATACATCATATATTGGAGAAATGAGTCACAAAGAACAGAGACATAAATCTATAGCATGTTGATTGTCACTACTATACTTGGAGGATGCAGAAAATATTGTGGATGAATAAGGGAGAAAAACAACTAATGAATAGAATCACAGCAGGAGACAGTCCTCACTATTTTCATTAAGAGTCTCACTCCATATATTTTCTTTTATTGGATTCAATTGAATAAGGTAACTACATGTTGAAAAATAAAAACTTTTTTTTTTATATCCGTGATTGTCCAGGCCAGCTTTCGCGCACCTCGACTAATGTCACAGAACATACCGCCTGACCCTACAACATTTAGATGTCAAAGAAACCCGTAGAAAATTAATCCCTCAATAGGTGGCCATCATGGATTAAACCTATCACCTTATGCATCTCAAGGCTCTCTTTGACAAATTGGGCCACTCCAATGGTTTGAAAAATAAAAACTATTTCCAGCACCAAAAATAAAAATAAAAATTAAAAACTTTCAGTTGAGAAAAGTTTACTCGAGCGGAAAAGAACGCATGCACCACACCCACAAAGTAGTTTTGGCATTTTAAGATTTAGATCAATAAAACAATATTAGTTTAATCATCGAAGAAGCAGTAATCATCAAAGCAAAACAAAAAAATAAGGTCCGAAGTACCTTAATTTCTGTATTTTCTGGCAGGCCTATTTCAGTAAGTACATATTGACCAACTTTAACCCAATCTATTTTTTCTAAATCAACCAAGTCTTTATCCCTCTTTGCTTGATCCTGAGATAAATCATGGTCAAAAGAACTTCCTACCCAAATATACAGCATCATGTCATCCTTCTTGCCTAAAGACCTACTAGGAGAGAAAATCACTACAGCAGCCTTAGAATTGAGGTAACTTGTATCAAAGGCTGCAATCTTTTCTAACTCCGGCCAGCGGTATACCATAGGCTGAACAAACTCGTCATCTTGCTTCCCATTGGACGCAGAGGACACCATACTTTCTTCATAAAAATTGGGATTAGATTGTCCATCAACTTTAGTTGCCTGCTGACATGAAGCCACACTATCTACCCTTACATCCATTCCCTTATCAACATTCTTGAAATTCTGAATGGAACTTGTCTGTTCATTTATAGGTTCTGGATCATTTTTTGTTTTAATTGATACATTAAAAGGGCAAGAAATCTTGTTTTTCCTCTTACCATCTTCTTGACGGGCAAGAAACCTTGTGGCACTATTTGTTGCTTTGATTTTACTAGGCATTGTTGGCAATATCAGAGATTTTGCACTACCTCGGCGTTCTGCAAGAGAAGGTGAGAACTTTTTGGATGGGAATGAAAATGAGTGAGAACTAGATTCCAAAGGGACTGCATCGCGAGTTTCTGGACCATTGGGCATGGATTCTAAGGAACTATTGGATGAGATAAGTGATAACTTAGAAAAACTAGAAAGAGATGAAGAAACTGGAACTGATGGTGAAGATCCAGATGGAGAATCTAAAGAGGATTCTGAAAAATACTTGGAACTTGAACTAGAACTTGAATCAGAAGAGAGGGAGTCTGGAGAAAGATAGATAGGTGAAGATGATGATGAAGACAAAGAAAATGCCGAAGGCAATGAAGATTTTGCAGAAAAATGCACCATCATCAACGAGTCGGAATAGACCCTAGAGAGAGATGCGCGAGGAGCTGATACAAAATCTTTCATATTCCCAGAGGCAAACTTACGCCTAAGCATACTCCAACTGCTTTCTCTAACAGGAAGATGGGTTTCATGCTTGTTCTCAGACGAAGGAAATGGAGGAACAAAACCACCAGTAATAGCCTTCTGGAAAATTTCAAAATCCACATCGAAGGCGTCAACCTTCCTCTCGCCTGGACAAGGCTTACCTTTTAATTCCCCAAGATTGGTTTTATTGTTGGATTTATCCATTAAAGGTAACAGGTTTGCAAAAGAATCCCAAAATTTTGCTGGTTCTTCTCCTTCCTTAATCACGTATATAGGCCCTTGCACTCTCTCATACCGAACAATCTGCACAACAGCTCCCCTCGCATCCCTTTCCATAATTGCTTCACAGTTCTTACCAATCCAAATAAATATGGCAGATGGAATATGAATGATAAAAGCACCTCTAGAATCCAGAGCAGAGAGTGAAGGATCATTCAACATTTTGGGAACCAAATGCAAAGGATCATAGGGTGAGTGTGGGGCAACTCTATACATCCTCAACAGAGAACTTGGGCTGAGAGGGAAAGCATGGACCCTCTTTTGGCACTGTAATAACTGGCAAGCAAAACCCATATTTGGATCTGCAATACCTCTTGCTGCCTTCACATATTGAAATGCATCATCAAAACTCTGCCCTTCTCTCCACATCAGGTAGGCAATCACCAACGACGTGGACCGAGATACTCCCTGGCAACAATGAACAAAAACCCTTCCACTTAGCTCTCGAACATCTTCAAAGTAGTCAAAAACATCATAGAGAATACTAGTAATATCCTCAGATGGGCTATCCTGCAACCACAAAGTTCTGTACACGAAATCATTTTTGAAGTACTCCGGGCAGACGAAACCAACACAATTCAAGACATGAGTGATCCCATTCTGTTTAAGTATATCCCTATCTCGAGCCACAGCATCTCCACCGAGATACACATGTTCCGCCACTTTCGAACACTCTTTGTCAAAGAAAGCAATCTTATCCCTCTTCACAAGCCCACAATTCTTATCCGGGATTCTCTGAATCGAGGACAAATCAAGTTTCAGCCTCTCGCTATTTCCCCTGCAACTCGGAGTAGGAGGTTGCGGCCACTCGCCTATATCATCCGACCCTGCCTTCGGCCATTCATCCAAGCTCCGCCGAGCTATGGACAGAGGCTGTAAAGGAGGCAAGCACGACCTCCCTTTGCAATGCTGCTGTGACCTCGGAGTTAACGGAGCATGAAAATTCCGGGTGGGTCCATTCGTATCACCAAGATTCCCATTAGGGTCTCCACCATCTTTGTTCAGCTCAGGATGGTGAAGGGAGGAACGTGAAGCAGACCACGAGGCCGAGCGCCAGAAAAACTTCCGATTGGCACCCGAAAGCTGGAGGGCAGGGCCAGAAGTAGCAGAGTCCTCATCAGAGCCCACCATGGCCGCAGACAAGAACTCAAAGAGACCCAATTGAGTATGAAAACCCTAATTAAACTCCATCACCCGGGCAGAAGAAATGAACATATTGGGGCTGAAATGGCATTAAGAGACATCAAACAGTCAGACCCATAAGCAAATATGGCCAGAATTGATTGATCTCAAAAAACAGGAAAGAAAGAACAAATCATAAACTCAGATTGCACAACTCCTCGAGAATGTAAAAGGGGAAGATCGGGGCGACGACTTAGGAAAGGGGAAAGGCATTTTACAGAGGTGGAATTCTAGGGTTTGCAAAATGAAATCGAAAAGGGAAAGGGAAATGAAACTTACAAAATGATGTTGAAGAGGAGCAGTGGAGTGAGAGCAGAGCAGAACAGAGAAGCAGGGTAAGTAATCGGAGAGGGAGCGATTGGGTGCGGCGAGGAAACAAGGGAGCACTCCACTCTGCACTGCTACTCTATTTTTTAATCAATTTGGAGCACTTTTCGTTTTTGTTTTTTTTATATCTTTCATTGTTCGAATCAACTTGCAAACATTCACTAATGTCACAAAATATATTATTTTATCTTATAATATTTAGATGTTAAAAAAATTGTAAAAAATTAATTAGTGGGTAAGTAGCTATAATAAATTGAACATATCATCTAAATCATCAATATCCTCGTTCATCGTTAGAATGGAAGTGAGTTTGTTTAGTTTGACAAAAAAAAATAATAACTTGTAACAAATTGAATTATAGAAATTAAATTCTAATTTTTTAAAATTTAGGAATTATATTTATTTCTCTTTCTATCATAGGAACTAAATGATAATTTTTCTAATTCTAAAAAATAATTTTATAATGTACATTTAATGACCAAAAAATTATAGTTTAAAACTCTCCTCTCCAATCGTTATAATCTCAAATATATATATATATATATATATATATATATATATTTTTTTTTTTTTTTTTTTTTTTTTGAATGTAAGTGTTGGAGCAAGCTTGAGCAATTCAGCAACTTCTTTTATTAAGCAATTCAGCAACTTCTTTTATTAAATTCCTAACTTACAATTTATTGATTTTTTTTTTTTTTTTGAAAAGACAATTTATTGATTTAAATGGCTCTTATTTAATCATTTGATCACTATAATTAATAATAAGGGTTTTTGCCGGAATACACCAGATTGATAAAATATTTACAACACTAGCAAATTTTAAAAATTTAGCAACCATAATCAAATATACGATATAAAGTAATACTTTTTATACTGAATAACTAATACATAATGCAGTATGATGAGTATTATTAATATTGTATATTTGATTATGGATGCAAATTTTTTAAATTTATCTAAATCTGTAATTATTTTGTAAAATTGGACTATCCGGTATAATTTCCTTAATAATAAAATATAACTTTACTTTTTATTATTTGGAGAAAACTAGAATTTTATTTTATAAATTTGAAAATTATAATTTAGTTTTTATATAATTTGAAATCTTTCATAATCTTTATCCTCAGTAAAAAAAAATGGCGAGGAATGGAAATAAAAGTTTGTAGAGATCTAGAAAGTTATTTAGAAAAACAACGTTGTCTTGCACATTGAAACCCAGACCAAGAAAGTTGTCTTGCATATTGAAATTTATTTACTTAAATGCTAATTTAATATTAGTCAAAACTTAAATTCGTCTAAATGTGGTTCTAATATTATTCACTCGTATGTTTTAAAACAATTTTCATATTAAAGAAAGAAAGGGAATAACTTTTGGACAATTTTCAAACAACACTTTTTTTAGATAATTTTGGTTGATATTCGATGTTTTGGAGCTAACAACTTGTTCTACCCATTGAATCCAATAAATTAAATTATTTTCATTTTATCTTATGCTATACATTTCAATGTTATATTGTAAATTAAATTATATGTTTAGTCTCTCAAATTTTATATTTATGTATAATATGTCCTTAAACTTAAAAATGTTTTTATAAACCATAACTTTCAACTTTGTATCTAATCGACCTCTAAATTAAATTGGTAAATATGTTTTTAAACTTTTAATTTTGTATCTAATAAATTTAATTTCTTTTGAAAAAAATCTTTTACCTATAAAATTGAATTTAGTGTCTAATAGAATATTAGACCTTCAATTTCGTGTACACTAGGTTTGCAAGTTCAAAATAAATCAAATAAGCCAGAGATGTATTAGACAAAAAATTAATAATTTAATAAATTTATCAGACATAAAATAAAATATTTAATTAAACAATTTTAAAGGGAAGAGACTAAAAAAACACAAATAGATTTAAATAATTTTTTATTTAACCTAAAATCAAATCATGTTCCTATTTATGTAAAAAAAATAATAATAATAATAAAGAATAAAATTAATAAAAATGAATAAATGCATTGGAGACAAAATCATATATTTAGTCAAAAAGGAAATACAACACTAGATCCAATTAATAAGGCAACATGTTGATGATGCAAACCAAATTGTTCTTATTTTCTTTTTGAATTTAAAGTTGTGTCTCTCTATTACTACCATTAAATCATGTCATCTTTTTCTTCTTTTTTTGGTGAGCTTGTTGTCTTTGGCTTCATTCAATCATTGGTTCTTCTTGCTCACTTCTTCAACCATTCCCTTTGTATTTTGTGCATTCACATTCTAAAATATTCATATATACTTAAATAATGTTCCCCACCACTTGAATTTTTTGTTCATATTTTTCTCTTTTAATTTATGGTTGAACCCTGAAATTAAGTCTCCACTTTGTTGAGTGCCACAAGGAGATTTATCTCAAGTGACCAATAAGGTGTTATCAAATTGAAAGATGGGGTTGGGAAGAAAAAAAATGAAAGTGAAATCAAAGCATGCATCAACTTGGTTATCTTTTATCATATTTGATTGATACATATTGTCATTTTCATGACAAATTTTCATCCCTAATAATGCTAGATTGAGAAAGCTAGACCAACCATGATGATAAATTAATATAAATGGGTAAGACCAAGGCCAGAGTTGGGAACTTTCATACATGTAATTATCAGTTCAAGCTGTTTTTTGCACTTTTTCCCTTAAACTCAAGCATATTGGAAGAAAATGAGAGATATAGCATTTTAAGTATATAAGGGTATATAAAATGATTATTATGAAGAGACCGGACCATTAATCTCAAATTAATTGAGTTATATATCTCAAGTTGAGGTACTATTTTTTAATTTATTAATCTTAAATTGAATCTTAATTTTATTTTGAGAAATATTTGCATGATGTAGGCATCATGCAACCACCTATATAGCAAAATCTAAGTCATAGTTTTTGTAAAGAATAATTTTCAAAAAAAAAAATCAATAACTAAGATTTTGCCACATAGGTGGTTGCATGCCGCCTAAAACAATTCTCTCCATTTTTATTAGATAGAATACTTATTTGATTTTCATATCATATTCTTAATGTAAAAACATATTAAGAAAGATTTTTACTTTTTCAATGTTGGGAATCCTCAACCAAACAAAATATATGTCATAATGTTTTTTTAACTTGTTGGCAATATCTTCGTTTAGTAAGTTTTACTAAATAATTAAATGGGTCGGTGGCGCAGTTTGGTTATCTTGATTGATATTAATTTATTTCAACTCTACGATCACAGATTCGAGTCTAGAGATCCGTATTTGTCCTCTCACCCAATATATGTACTAAAACAAAATAAGCTTTACTAAATTAATAATAATAATAAATAGAGAGCACAATGAAACTTTCTCATAATAGAAATGTCTATTAAACTGTAATCAAACTGGCATAAAGCTTAAAACCATAGAGATAAAATGTAGACATTATTTCACCGTACAAATAAGATATCTGACACAAGCAAACCATTATAGATGATAGTAACTAGTAAGTAGTTTTTCTTTTTTTTCTTTTTTTCTAATACTACAATATTGAAAGAGGGGGATTCGAACTTGTAATATGTTACTAAGTCGTACAAGATGTCGATAGAGCTATGTTCTTGTTGGCAACTAGTAAATAGTTGATATAACGTCAGACAATATATCTTGTAACATTAGGCAAGGTGCGTGCAAGTTGACCTTACGAATATCAAATAAATAAATAAATAAAACTAATTTGTAGTTGGCAATCAATTATTCTCTGATTCTAAACATTAAGTGCTAAACAAGCTTGTCATAGTCTTTAATTATATTTGATCAAAACTATATATCTATTAATATCAATACGCATTATCCATGAATTATATAGAGAATAGGTTCTGCAAATACAGTATTGCAAAAACCAGACATTTAAAGCAAACATTTAATTTCTGTTTCAAAAAGAGTAAAGAGAGGCGTGTGGGTTGGTTTAAACAATTGAACCTACTTTTTGTGGAGAAAATGACTTGTGAGTTTTTTTCTAGTGGATTCCTTCAACTTCAAGTAACTTATAATTTAATATTTGAGCAGTGGGAAAGGGAAACTTCTTGTGGGACTAAGGAAATACCAACTTTCAAGTTCAGTCAGCAAAATGTCCACCCAACATTAAGATTATGGCATGGCATTGATGATGAAGTTAATGTGCCAACAATGAATCAAACACAATAAATAATATCCAAACTATTATCAAATAATTTTGAATTATTCACAATGCAATTTTGACAGTGATAGTTCTTCACGTGCACATCCACTAATGTCATTGAGAGTTCAGATATGTCTAAGATAAACATTTAGACCTTTGTTGATAACTATTTAAATTTTTATTTATTTATTTTTTAAATGAAGCCTACAATAAACTCCTTACCACAATTTCAGGAAATAATATCTTTCACCAAGAAATTCACCAATAAAGCAAAATCCCTTTTGAAAGAAGGCGTATTTAGGAACTTTCGTACTTCAAAACCAAATATAAAAGAAAATAAGTATGAATAAATTTTAGAACTTTAAAATGTTCGAACCTATATTTTTCGAACATTTGATTAAATCAAAATTTAGAAACTAAAAAAAAAATAGCTTTCCAAACTCGTTTTGAATTTTAGAATTTGGTTAGAATATAGTGTTAGGGACAACGAACATCCATAACCTCCACATTGATATGATATTGTTCACTTTGGGAATCACCCCTTATGACTTTGTTTTTTGGCATCTCCCAAAAGAGCTCATATCAATGGAGGTGTTGTCCACTCCTTATATACACAAGATTTTTCCCTATTCTTAGCGATGTAGGACAACTTTGTTTGTCCAACAATCCTCCCCTAACAAAGTACCACTTCGTACCTTATCAACTTTGTCTATATTGAGGAGACCTTCCCTCGAACAAAGTACACCGAGTCAACAATAGGCTCACCCCTCCTTTGTTCTTCATCGGGAGTCTTCATCCACATCGCTAAGTCAAGACCCATAGCTCTGATACCACTTGTTAGGGACAACGGGCAACCACAAATTTCCACATTGATATGAAATTGTCCACTTTGGGAATCATCCCTCATGACTTTGTTTTTGGACATCCTCAAAAGCCTCATATCAATGGAGATGTTGTCCCCTCCTTAAATACACAAGACCATTCTCTATTCTTAGGGATGTGGGACAACTTTGTTTGTCCAACATATAGATAAACCTTTTTTTTAAGCAAAAATGAAATCACTGACCGAAGAATTTGAGTAAAAATAAGCTAACAAAAACGTCAAATGGTGCCTTAGTTGTTGGAAAACTTAGTATTTGAACTCATTCCAACAACATAATTGTGCTTACATTAAGCTAGTCCAGGATGGCTCTAGTAGTTTAGAAAGAATCAAGTATGAAAAAAATCTTTAAGTGTTCTACACAATTTCTAAAATAGCCCATGAGGTGTAAAACGCAATAAATACTGAAGAACAGTAAGAAAGTGGAGAGGAGAGTACCCGTACCAACCAAGCATTTTCACATTCTTCTGACAGAGAACAAGAAGCTCAAGTCCTTAAGCAAACCAAACAGATCAGTAAATGATGGCATGAAAAGATTGAGGTCTGCAATGGCACAGATATGTAGAATGCACAAAGTGAAAACAAATTATAACATGAACTTTATTGGTCATAACATGATCCAGGTCCTGGATCATGTTATGACTGGAGCAGCCTCGACCCCGCGCCTGTTCAGGAGGCACCTAAAGTAACTCAAGCACAGTAGCACGGACAATGTGATATTTCCTGATACTGTCTCATTCTTACTCCATAACCTCTCTGGTGGGGGCAAGGTAGATGGGAGTCAGTTATGTGTTCTAGGAGAAAAGATATTGAAGGAACAGAAAAATTGACTGATAGCATAGCCTAGCCTTGCAAGCATACCTGCAGCTGTAGCAGCTCGAGGCCATATTGTTTGTTGGACATTTGACGCATCGCAGTCTCACCCCACATGCAGACTTCTCCTCCAATGATAAGCTTTTGCTGGGAAGAATCTGCTATTCCTTCAAGGGGGTCGGCACGGTATGCTTGATCCCATGGAACATTTAAATGGTCGAGATACCAAACATATTGATCGCTAAAGATGCATCTAAAACCTTTCGCAACAGCTTCAGGACAAATTCCATCACGCAACCTGTTGATGGCAGTACATTGAGAAGCTCAGGGGTGAGAGTGATAGACAGAATATGCTAGCTTCTTGAACAACGGTTAAACGTACCAATAGTGCACTATAGTCCTAGGATTCAAATCTTCCGCAAAGTTAACGAAAGTTTCCTCCCTGAAAACAGAAGATTAGAATCACTCATATGGGTAACGATTATCTAGTAAGAATTACGACTGTATGCAAAATGAAACTCTGTAAGTACTGATCTTCCTAGAGTTCGACATGACAGAGAAGACAAAAAGTCTTACCCAGATCAAAAGGAAAAATTTGAAGTTCTGATACCATGTTAAATTATGTTAAACCACGAATCAACCCAAAAGCTTAAGCTGGTGGGTTGAGGTAAATTTAATTATATCAACTAACAGATTGACACAACTTCGCCTCAAAAGTTCATCTAGAAATATTACAATAATGCATTTTGATTTTCGAATAAGGGTTTTTCTTTTCTCCCCGGATGCATATTGTCTCGACAATGAAAACTGCATACCAATTGACAGGGGTCCAATTTTTAGAAATCGCAATTTCTTGAGCTCTAAGCACGAATTATTTATAGGCCTCTTTAGTGGTCATGTTCTGATCCAAAAGCCTGCAATAGAAAAATCAGACATAAGCAAGCAATATACTTCAAGTAACCAGCTATATGCCAAATTTGAAACATGACTTCAAAAAATAAGCCCAGCAAGGCCAGCAGAATTTAAAAAACTCGAATTTATAACCACGTGATCTTGATAAACTTCTTAGTTCTTTCCCCTAGGTTTATGTAAAAGCTGGTTTGAAACACCCCCTTAGTAATGTAATAGCCATATGAAACAGCCCTATTCAAACTGCTAATAAGAATCTGGTAAACATATGGTACTAAATCATCATCTTGTCTACTCTATTAGTATGAACTATATCAGGCATCACTCAAAGTATTATTGATATGACTAAACTACCCAGAAAGTAGACAACTATGTGATAAGAATTTGCAATTTAGAATAAAAATAGAAAGGTCAGCATATTCAAATAGTTCTGGAAATGCAGTGGATGAGAATCAGGGGAAACTAGTAGACAAATAGATTGGGATTTGGACTATTAGTTAAGCACTAAGCAACTTGACAAAATTGAACATAAGATTTCAATTTTTTCTTCATTCAAACCTAATAAAAGCTGATTATGTATAATCATGAAGCGGCCTAGTAGTCAAAACTCACTTAAGTCTCGTGGAAGCTAAGAGGTGATAAGTTGATAACTACTAATAATTAATTTCGCTACATTTTACTTGACATTCAAATGTTGTGGAAGTTAAGAGGTGATAAGTTGATAACTACTAGTAATTAAATTCGCTACGGTTTTACTTGACATTCAAATGTTGTTGAAGTGATTGTTGATAATCAAGGTTAGAGTGTATGTTGAGGTACAAGTTGACCACGATTATTGCAGACTAAGATCAATGACTCCTCAATTGTGGCTCCGCCTATAATCGACTGCGCATCCTTCTTCGATACAAACAACAAATAGCTCTCATCGACGCCAAGTTGAAGCTGGAAAAAGAAAATGAAATTGAAAGCTGGCTTAAGAAATTATGAAGAAAAAAAAAGCAAATAATTTAAAGTGTTAATTGGGAGGGACCGCGCGAACGCAGGTCCCACTGACACAAATTATGACGTAGGCGCCACCACTTGGGCAGGCCTTAAGCCAGCACCCCTCCAACGTGCAATGGAGGTTACGGGCTTAGGACATGGGCCTTATTGATCGCCCATTAACCCCGTCCAGGTAAGTGAGGAGAACTGAGTTTCCCATGATGTTATATAGCATCGTCCCTCACTTCCGCCTTCAGTGTTGCCGATGTGGGACAAATAAATCTTAAAAGCTTATGGGCTTTGCTGGTTGGACCAATCTCTCAAATCTGTCTAAATGTCTGGCTTCAAAACAAGATTTGGTTCCGTTGAGCTTTTTTTGTTTATGAATTTTTTTTTTTTTTAATTATTACATATTAAGTCTAGTTTTAATTTGATCCATATATTTTAAAATGAATAAAACTCTCATATATATGCATGCATACACGAGTTCTACATTTTGTTCATGTGACAGTTGCCACAAAAATTCCTTTACAAATAAAAATATTAAAAAGTAGCTAAGTTTTTGTGGCATCTAATGTGTCACACGAACAAAATGTAGGGTTCCCCTTACTCACATGTGTATGAGAGTTTTACTCTTTTAAAATTGAATATTTTTAGTAATAAAATACTAATAATGTTTATTTTTAATATGAGAGTCGAAGGCCAACAAAATATGATTGAAATTTATCTCGTGTTAACACTCTAATTTCTTCAAAATAACAACATTTGAGGCACGACTAGACCAATTAAAACTAAAAGTGCATTATTGACAA